>JAECWM010000286.1:240000-462500 GCA_018150695.1 Drosophila oshimai
CTAAACTTATATTTAATTTAAGGAAAAAAAAACTTACGTAAATCAAAGAGAATAACAATGAATAGTAAACAATTAAGTTTAAAGTCAAATATATTCGATGCTGAATTTTAATATTTAATTTTTTAAATATTAGTTTTCAATAGTTTAAATTAATTTTGTAGTAAGCAATAACTTTTGTGACTTTTAAACTTAAACACGAAGATGATAATCGTCTTTGAAAGTATTTCAGTTAATTTAGAACCCATTTTCCATTCCATAAATTTTGTATGTGCTCCCTGCACGCGCGTTACGATTTCAATTGCAGCAATTCCAGTTCAATGAACTTCCTATCCTCATCCTCGTAAATCCCCAAGGAAAACCCAACAAAAGCCCAAGGAAACAGGTGGTGTATCCTTTGTTCGACTGCGGCTGCACTTGGCATTTCAATGGATCCCAATCCCTATCCCTCTCTCTCCACTCCGTGCACTTTGAACTTTTGTGCTGCACTGCTGCAGACGAAGACGGATGACAATGGAGCGGGGTAGGAGGTACTCGCAATCGCACTCAAAAGGAATATCCGGCGGGACATGGACAGGAAGCATATGCGCACTGGAGCCGGGAATCGGGCGTTGCGCATGCGCACATGTGCATGTGCATGTGCGATAGGAAACGTGATTTTATCGGTGCGGCTCATTATGTTAAGTGCTGGCAATAAAATCAAAGCGCACGCGGACGACACATTTCATTGAACTTCAATTGAAGCCGTCCCTTAACTCTGCTCGCTCACGTATTTCGCTGGCGACATGCCCGAGGATCGTGCTAGGAAACCTCCTGAGTTCCTGAGGTATGGGGAGCATTAATTTCCATGTAATTGTGGGTATTCCAAAGGGATAAATGCGATTATAAATGCATTGAGGTTTGGAGTATCTAAAAAAAATAAAAAACCCTGGCACATAAATGGTATTGAGCTGGTGTCAACCTTTGATCAGTCTTGTATGAAGGGTGTAGGTGATGTATGTTCAAGTTCTTGGTATCATCACCAATAGGGTTTAAAAATGGGAACTCCCTTTTTCTTTATTATACACTTAAAAATAGTTGTGTAAAATTGTTCACCTTATTTTTAGTTTTATTTAAAACTAAGTTTAAAACCAGTACTTAACCACATTTTAAAATGTTAAAATATATCAAAAATCCAGAAAACACTAATGATAAACAAAATCCTTCAAAAATAAAAAATGTTAGTAAATTTGATTAATAAAATAAAATCCATTAACCATTTTAGGAGAAGAAAAAGAATACCAAAATTATTTATTCAAACTGTTAGTATTTATAGTCATGCATTAGGACAGCTGCTAAAACCAAAAGATCCCTATCTAATTTCAAGTTTAGTACAAAGGAAACAATGCACCCACAATAACTGTGTCTCTCTTCCTTTTCATAGATAACCGCTTGATAAGTGCCTAATGTTTAAACAAATTCAAAGTGAGCCCATCCGCAGGATCCACACCTGTCGGAGGTGCAAAGCTAGCCACCCCTATAAAGTGCACCCTATCTGCAGTACTTGCTACATGTTGCAACCTCAACTCGGGCGCATATCCCTTTTTCAAGGACTCGCAGGAGCAGCTGCCACCTGGTAGTGGAAAATATCAAACGCTGTCAGGCGTAAACTTGACAGGTAGGCGACCAGGAAAAGTTCTCCCTTTTTTTTTCTTCATCGCCAGCGATCGGAAATAAAAGAGGAAACCACCCCAAAGTTGGTACCTACTTGAGGGCACACAGCAAAATATTTTTTAACAGTTACAAAAAATTAAATTATACCTTTTAAACTACGACATATACTAATATAGTTTAGTTAAAATTATAATTATCTTTATCAACTAGTTTTTGTTCAGAAAAATGTGTTTTCTACTATATTTTAAAATATTTGCTTTAACATATTTATTTTGCACAGTTTGTAAGGATAAATACAAATTTTTAGCCACCGTCTATTAAAAATAAGGTGGTCAAATAATTTTTTTTTATATTTATAAAAACCAATTGTTAAAGAAACAGGTTTATTGTCAATATTATATTGATTCAAAATTATTTTAGAAATAATTTAATGACTGTTGTTGAGAAAATTATTTAAATTATGGGACAATGGGTTTTCAAACTTTCCAAAAATCCGTTTTCTCTTAAGTTATAAGTATGACTAGGTATTAATTATTTTCAGGAACCTATCGGTTTTCCCGGGGGAAAAGGAGACCCCTTCCGGGGGGAAAAAAAAATCAAGAATCCTACTTCTCTTCCAACCCTCTTCGCGGGCGGTTAAGAGGCGACCCCCTCATGGTGTCTGCAAGGTGTATTTGAACAGAGGGCCGTGTGGTCCGAGAACCTTGCAACCCAGTGAGGACAGGAAGGCGAATTCCCGCACATGCAACACCACCACCAGATCCGTTAGGTTGGTTTTTTTTTTATAGGTGCACCACAATCGTGTTTGTATAGCAGGAACACACAAAGAGTTGCTTTTGTGTGGGGCAGGAAAATGTGTTGCACCTTTTTTTGCATAACGCTGCTTTCTGTTCCGCTCCGATCCGTGCGATATGGATATATGTCTGTCATCGTTATATATATTTAAAGACGACTCCGGCGACGCTTCTTCATCGCTGAAGTAGCAGCTGTGCCAATAATACGAGGCCGTAAAAATTATAAAAGTCCAACAAATTGTTGTTTGTCGAATGGCTTTCGGGGACCGGTGTTTCATTCCGAATTGATTGGAGCCGGGCTAAGCTGCCCGTGTTTGCCTTCCCGATAAGGAACCTGATGGTGCCCACAATGACATCTTATTTGCATATAATTGAGCACTCTCCTTATCTATCTAGTCATTTAAATAAACCCAATTGTCGAAGGTCTCCTTCATTCTACTAAGTGATTGCAGTAAAGCTCACCACGTTTAAGGACCACGTGAACTCTGTAGTTTGTGTGTTTTGATTAGTTAAATAAAAAGGGCCTAACCTAATATTAACAAATTTTTTAAAGAAGTTATACGTGAAACGTAAAATCTTTTGACTTTTTTATCTTGACACTTTCACAAAGATACATTTTTTTAATGCAACTCTGATGATGATTAAATGTTTTTTCATTATAAACAGTTGTCGTCTAAGATTTTGATTAGTTTTTAGATAAGGTAAAAAGTACATTGAGGTAAAAAGTACAATAAGCAAAGATAAGGAAAATACAAACATAATGACACATTTATTTAATGTTGTTTATTGATCAAATTATTTTGATGTTTCAATTTGTGAAGACATTGTAAACTCCAAATTTTAATTACCAGGAGATTTCTCTATAATCCTCTACCCTTTTGACATTAAGGTGTTAACCCTCCGTCAAAGTCGATCATAAAGGTGATGAATTGTTAAAGATTCGAGTGCCTAAAACGACTGGGTCACCTCACACCTATTTTTCGGGCGGCACGGCTCCGTTTCTAATCCGCAACATATGCTGCAGACTGCAGACCACCATCTACCATCCAACGGTGGCCACTCACAAAAGATGCCATAAAAACACATGGACACGTAACGATTTGCGCCGCTGCTGAATGAATGTGGGGCTCCAACTGTTGCGTATTAGAGCTGGAACATTGAAATCCGGGATGAGGATGAAGCGACCAGCCCCCGGTAGGAAAATTTATGACTTTATTAACTTCAAAACGCAACCAGGCGGGCACACGGGCAACAAAGTGTTAAGCCACGCTGGAGCCAAGGCGGCAAGGCGATGAAGTTGTGTAAATGAAATTAATCTTCAATAGACACAGGGCAATAAACGAAACCAAACATCCCGACCAGCCTCTCACATACACTAAGCGGAAATTCTAGAAATGTCTTAAATTCCTTTTTTGGATGTAATGTTAAAAATTAGATTTAATCGCTGTCAACAATTTGTTGCTTTACCGTTCAAAGAGAAAAAAAGTTAAAAGGGCATTATTATTCTCTCTAAATTTTAATTCTCAAAATAAATAAAATATTTTTAAAATTTTTAATTACTTTATTTACGCTTAAAATTAATTTTTGTATTATATTTACTGTATTTAAAAAAGTCTACAACTTGTTGACCATAACAGAATATTTATACAGTCTTTAAAAAAATTTAGTAGCTTAAAAAAATGTAATTATTTTAAATAAATAAGGAAGTATAACTTAAATTATGTTTAACTGGTGTTTATAGCAATAATCAACATAACTAAAAATAAAAAAATTAAATAAAAATTTAAAACGACTTATTAAAGTTTTAACTTTTAGAAAAATTTTTTTTATACCGCAGACTTTTAAGAGTTATTTTTTAACTATAACACATTTTTTACAGTGCATTCAGCTATGCCATTAGTCATTACAAAAATTTTTCGACTGAAGCCGCCGCTTACATATCTTCATTTTGAACTGCAACTGCTGCTTTTGCAGCAGCGGCTGCTGCGTATTTTGTCAGGTGTCATAAAAACCGAATTTATTGCGCATGTGCAGCGGCCATAAGAGCAGCGGTCTTCAGCATTTTGTTACAGATTTTCAGTTTTATTATTTAATTTTCTCGTTGCGCGAGCATAAATCACGATGCGTGCCACGCTAAGGTGACAGCACTTTAGGGCACATAAACACACATCGGCAGCGGCATTGGGATCGCGGATCGAAATTGGGATCAGGATGGGACGGATCCACAACAAAAGCATGGGGCAGGTTGCTGGAATGTTAATTAAATGGGACGCAAGCAGTTCCATTTAAGGTGCGAAACTTGGGCAGTGGTTTACAAAAAAAAAAAATTGGTACCTACATACATTCATCGATAGGGGAAAGTGGTTCGATTTTGGTTGATTGATGTTCAGCAAATAACACAGGGCAACAAAATCGCACTTTTCCATAACACTTGGGTTCTCCTGAGTTCAAGTCCCATACAAAATTATTTTCCATCACCTATAGGTTTCGTGTTAATAAAGAAAAATTGCATGTTGGACGACATTTTGAATTAAAATTTTTGTTGCTTTTTAAAATATGCTTTTAAAGAATTTTGTCAACTTTGGTATTTTTAGTTGGATTATATTACTGCAAAACACCACTGCATTGAACAAAAATTATTTCCTGCTTGAAAATTTGTCCATTCCGTTGGAATAAGTCGTCAAAGTTGAAATCTCATATTTTACTTAAGGCAGTCCTCTTACCGTCAGGCCTCAATTTCGAGCCTATTTTCAAAAATTGATTGGGAAAGAACTACTGAAGATAATTTCATGAACTTTTTTTTATTTTATTGGTACATCTGTCGACTTTAAAATCAGGTTATCAAAAAGTATGCCCAGTGGTTCTGTTGTCCTTGGGATGACCTTGAAATGTCCTTCTCAAATTTGGGGGCCCGACTTTGTGGCAAGGTTTTTGCGATGTCGTTGTCAGAAATGAAGAAAGTAAAATTTGTTTATAATTATTGTTACCTTGGCTATGTTTTCCCGATCGGGATTCTTTTTATCTCGAAAATTGTAAAAAATATACAACCATGTTTTTTCATAGTTTAGAAGCTGTAAAAATTCGAAAAATTAAAATTTTCAAAATCCGGATCGGGAAAACATAGCGGCATGTTTTCTGAATAATTGTGCCAAAAATGAGATGAATCCGATAAATATTACTGGTTGAAAGCTTACCATCCATTTCAAAAAAGTCAATTTTTGGGAAAACGCGTTTAAAGACAAAGTAGCGCTTGAAAACCGGCCGCGAGTGCATGACTTCAAAGTCGCAAAAACCCATTAAGGAATGCTTTTTTCGCGAAACGCTTTTACTGGCGTATTTCTAAGATCGTCTTCTTTCAAATTATGCAAAAAAAAAAAATCGATTTTTTCAAACCGCGACGGTAGAGGACTGCCTTAAGTTTTGTTTAAGGGCTTTTTAAAATATATTAAATGGTAGATTTTGTATTTTACCTAGATTTTTAGCCTCTTTGTTCAATTTTGGTTTTTATGCCTATCGTGATAATATTTTTTGAATTCTTATAGCATTAAAGGTAATTTTTTTACTTTTTTTCTACTACATTTTCTCCCCATTTTTGAAAAGTCATGGCATGCTTAGTTGGTCCATCAAGAAAACATTTTTTTAACTCCAAAATAATATAAGCATGTGTGTTTAAGATTGCCATGACTTTTCAAAAATTGGGAGAAAATATAGTAGTAGAAATAGTAAAAAAAATTTACTTTTATTGTTATAAGAATTTCCAATTATTATCACGATAGGCATAAAAACCAAAATTGAAGCGAACATAGGGCTACAAAATCTAGGTAAAATACAAAATTCTACCATTTTAGGTATATTTTTAAAAAGCCCTTGAATGCGACAAAAACTTAAGTAAAATATGAGATTTCAACTTTGACGACTTATTCCAACGGCATGGACAAATGTCCAAGACAGGGACAATTTTTGTTCAGTGCAGTGGTGTCTTAGTATAGTGTATAATATATCGAAAATCAACTTTTTTTGATTTTCGATGACGGCTAGTGCGGATATGTTGTAAAACCATGTCAAATGAAACGCACAAAAATTTCAGCTCGAAAGGACATTATTTACTATCCCCACAACGTCCTTGAAATTTTGAAATTTTCATGGAAACTCGATTTTTTTTTTTTGATGACGCTGGGTGCGGAAAACTTGTTAAAACAACGTCAAATGAAAGCACGTTAAAGTTTCAGCCCGAAAGGATAAAATTTACTATCCCCGCAACGTCCTTAAAAATTTCGAAATTTTCATGAAAACTCGAAAGGATAATATTTACTATCCCCGCAACGTCCTTGAAATTTCGAATGACGTTTGAGGACGGTCGAGGACGTTCAAGGACGTTGCGGGTTTTCATCGAGTTTTCATGAAAGTTTTCATGAAAATTTCGAATTTTCAAGGACGTTGCGGGGATAGTATATATTCCTTTGGGCTGAAACTTTTGTGCTTTCATTTGACGTTGTTTTACAAGTTTTCCGCACCCAGCGTCATCGAAAAAAAAAAAAAATCGAGTTTCCATGAAAATTTCATTTGACATGGTTTTACAACATATCCGCACTAGCCGACATCGAACATCAAAAAAAATTGATTTTCGACACACCCTAGTGTATAATCCAGCTAAAAATATCACGGTAACTTCTTTGGAATAGGCGACATAATTAAAAATGTCGTCCAACATGCTACTTTTCTATTCGTCGCTATACCGCGGAACCTATAGGTGATGGAAAATAATTTTGTATGAGACTTGGACTCAGGAGAACCCAATTGTCATGGAAAAGTGCAAATGATCCGTGGAGTTTTCAAAAAGTTCGATTTTGTTGCCCTGTGTAACTAACGGAGTTTTGAATTTTTTTTTTACTTTTTTTATTTTTTTCTATGCTTCTAATGTGAATAAATAATGTAAAAAAAAATTGATTAAGAAAATATTGCTGGGTTTTTTTACAGCACTTCAAAAATCACCTAAATTTCATGTCTCTAGACCAGAATAGGTACCCCATTAAAAAAAGGTTTTTAAAATTCAAATTCAAATTTTGTCAATTTGAAAGCTTATTTATTTTATTAAATTACTAGCAGACCCTCACGTTTCGCTGCTTACAATAATTAAAAAAAAAAAAGCATTTAATTTTTAACACGCGTTACGTGCAAAAACATTTTTTGTCTACAAATTTATAGTATAGATTAACACAACATTAATAGTGTATTTCTGAACTTTTAGTCTGAGTGTTATCAGAAGCTTTGATTATGTACTTGAAGTTTATAGTGATTTTACTACTTAATTGAACCTACAACTGCAAAGCTAGGCATAACATCGGCCAAGCGGAATTTTTTGAGTATAGAAATTGCGCGGTCTATTAAAACAAAAGGAGCTGTACCCAAAACAAATCCCTAGAGCTTATTTAATGTGCGTCATGGGTCAGATTTCCGTCGTTATCGCCCGCTGATACACCCCGAGAAAAATCATACTTAGTGTTAATACTTACACTTTAAGTTAAATATTTTCGGTAACGATTTAGCCCAAAGCTGTGTTGTGTTTATATCAGTGTGGGCTCAACTTTATTTTTTAATTAATTTAGTTTGAACATCGTATTTTTAATATATAAACTATTTAACACTTCCTATAACGGTATCTTTAGAGCATTGTTATATATTTTAAATTCACATTTTCCTGTGTTGCATGTATTTTTAATGTGTTCATGATTAAAATTAAATGATATTCAGCATTTTAAATTTGATAAATTTAATTTTTCTATTCACTTTTTCTCTGTGTGTGTCTTTCAGCTCTTCGATTCTGTACACAAAAAATCCATTGGTCAAATCGCCCAATAAAATAGTTACAATTCCCCATCCATAGAAATACAAAGATTCATAAGTATTGCGTGTTTTCTTTCGATCGGACGCAGTTCACTCTTGGTGATTCCTCATCCGTCCTCCGAAATGAAGGCCGTTCAGTGGGTGAAGATAGTGCTCTGCCTGGTCCTCGCGGCCCTGAATTTCATCCTGTTCGTACTGTCCTATCGCGTGGATTACCGTCTCCTGGTGGCCAGGGAGCACGTCCGGTTCCACCAGGCAAATCCCATCATGGACAGCTGGGTGAACTCCCCGAGCGGCAAACTCAAGCAATACATCTTTAACTTCACCAACGCAGATGATTTCATAAACGGTTTCGAGACCAAGCTGAAGGTGCAGGAGATTGGACCCATCACGTACAGGGTCATGGGCTTCAACGAGATCCTGGACCGGAGCAAGACGGAAATGAGGTACATAAAGCACCGCTACGAGAAGGTGAAGTTCCTGCCAAAGGAGAGCATCGCCCCCGACGTCCACAACTGGACCATCACCTCCATCGACCGTATGATGATCGGCATGAGGCCCGATGGCCGTTCATCAACAGATCCCTTTAACGTGTTAGTCGTCCAAAGCATACACTCCCTTCTTGAGGAGTTTGACGATTATTTTCGAACATCCTACAATTTAGAAGTGGTGCACAAGGTAAGTGATTGTCAGTTCCTTGAGCGATCCTGACTAAGCTCCCCCCACAGGCCCAGGAGAAGGAGGTCTACTCGGTGAACATTGGATCGAAGAGCGGAATCGAGAACTTCTTCCGCATCAAAACTTTAAACGACGATAAGACCATCTCTAAGCACTCGTGTCAATACAATGTTAGCGGCGCCCTCGACGACTCCCTCTTCCCTCCCTTCATCCAGCCAGACACTCCGCTGTCAATTGTCGCCATCGAGTCTTGCCGCGTCCTCCCACTCACCCACCAGCGAAAGGAGCGCTTCAGAGGACTCGACACCTTCCGCTTCCCGCTGCTCCAAGTCCACCAGAAGTTAAGCAAGTGCGAGGATCCAACCTATAGTTGGGATACCACCGTCAAGCTGCCCGACGGTATGTTCGACGTCATTGGTACTTGGATAGGTACGTAGCGGAAGATGATCCTAACTAAAACTGTAAAAAACTAAAATGTAAAAAAATATTTTTTTGTAACCCAAAAAATCATCCCACTTTCGCAAAGGCAAACGATCATCTGCGATTTCAATGCCGCACTTCTACGGAAGCAGCTACGAATGGAGCGAGCACATCGAGGGATGCACGCCCAACGTCGAGGACCACGAGCCCTTCATCCTGGTGGAGCCCATCTCGGGCATTGTGGTCAAAAAGAAGAGCCGCTTCCAGTCCAATCTACCCATTCCGGATTTACGGTGCGACAGCTATCCCTGCGATCGTAACACGATGATCCCCAACTTCTGGTATGAGTTAGTAAGTAATGATTAGCTGCATCTGCCGAGGAGTTCGCAACTCTCAAAATCTTTTCAGGAAACGGATGATCTTCCCCTCTCCGTAGTCGTCCTGATGTGGATCAACGTGAACGTGTTAGGCTACCAGCCGTACATCATGAAGCTGCTTCTGGTCCTGGCTGTGTGGAACATACTCAAGGCGATCCGAGTGGCCTGTGGTGGCCTTGGTTACAGGGATCTCTGCCGCAAGGTCTGGATAATTGGTAAATCGTAAGATATGAAACTTCAAACATTAATGATTTATTTTGTATTCAAAATTTATAAAAAATATACAAAATTCAGGCCACGTCAACTTTGTCAAAGAATCCGTCGATATTTTGTTGATTGTAAAAAAAAAACAATAAAAAGCATAAGATCGCAAAAAAATATAGAAAACACTTTTAATCTGTTTGCAAAAATCCGTACTCAACGAGTAGCGGGAATAAACATTATTTTAAACCTTTTCTTTTTACCATACCAGTAAAACTGTTTACAATAGACCATATCTTAGATATTGTGTAATTGTGCTTCCTAATGTATTTCCCACTAATTTAATAATCAGTATTTGCCAAAAAGCAAAGAATCGTACCCAAAAACTTGAATTTCACACGCTCTTGCCTGCGGGGGTCCCCTTTTTTTGTATTTTTTTCTTCTTTTCCCCCGAATAAAAAGAGCACGTATTTTGGTTGATGCTGCTGCACTTGTTCCCACAAAATTCCGAGGCATAGGCAATTTCCATGAATGCCAAACAAGCAAAAATTTCACACTCAGCCGGGAGTGGAGTAAAAAAAGAAGAGATGAACCTGCCTGCCTGAGAAACTGGGAACCCAACAAATTCTCGATCTCAATCCCAGACATCAGCATAATCAACAAGATCACGCATCAAACGAGACGACAGCCGCATAAGAATGCAAACATTAAGAGATTTTATGCGAGTTTGTTCACATGCCAAAAAAAAAGGAGAGAAAAAAGAACAAAAAAAAAAGAAGATGAACAAAGGAGCTGGAACAGGTACCCAGGACGATTATCCTGTCATTCACTTGTTGCTGCCACAGGACAGGTAGAAAGGGCGGAGTCGGAGTCCACAAGGAGCAGTAACCCCTGCAATTTCACATTTTCAGTTACACTTCCTGCAGATGAGGTGGTCCTGCTTCTCGGTTAGCGTGTGAACCTGTTTTTCCCCCACCCAAAATTTATTTGTATTTTTTTTCTTTAGTTTATCGATGCTAATCTGTGGCCTCAAATTTTGTGCAAATTTCTGGTTATTTTCGCTTTTTATTTAATAGATCGCAACTGGGTCTGTGGAGCGGCAGGCATTTCGTGTTTTTCGATAATTTATTACAGTTGCCCAATTGGACGAAACGGTTCGCTTTTGGCCACTAAACACTTTTTATTGTCATATTTATATTTGTGCGATTAGTTTTTCAGTTTCAGTTTTCCTCCTCTTGCTTCTCCTTTTGTTTTTTTGCTTTTTACGATTCGATTTTTAAGTCGCACGCAAAATTTATTCCCACGCATTTTCAGTTCGTGATACTTTTTGGGGCTTTTATATTTTTTTCACAATTTTCGAGAGCACAAATCAAGCGCATAATGTAAAAAGCGACGTTTTATTGTTCTTTTTGTTCGCTGCGAGCTGCAATTTAATAACGGATTAAAATTGGAAAATGTAAGACACTTTGAATGATGCTGAAAAAAACATTTTTAATGGGAAAGAAAAGTCATTTAGGGATTTAAATAACCCTTAAAAAATTAACAATATGTTAAATTTTTCCTTAATAGTACCTATTTAGGATTATTTTTTTTGTGGTATTCATTCTTTACTAAATATTTTACATTTTAAATGCTGTGTAATTTATTAACAAGCGTTCATTATCATTAAGTCATTAAGAAAAAGTTAAGTGCTTTGTTAATTTTATGTGTTACAAAAATCGAATAAAAACACATAATATATATTTTGTTTTCCCCATTATAAGTCATTAAAAACAGAGAAGCTTTATGCTTGGTTAACTTAATGTATTACAAAAAATCTAAAACAAATATTTTTTACATATTTTATTCCCCCTACTTTTTGTATTTCTATTTAAACTATTTCTATCAAATCTAAGTTCACTTTCTCCACCACATGCCATGGCAAATAACTCTTTTTGTTGGCCAATCATTTCCTATACAACTCGATGCTCGGTGGCCAAGTGACAGGTACAGCCATTCCATTCCATTCCCCTTTCGATTCAAATGACATGCAAAACAGTTGACATTACATTTAAGCCAGAGCCACAACCAGAAATATAAAATAAAATGAAATTGCTTAAATTGTTGGCCATAAATCAACGCCAGCCGACGAGGAGGAGATCAAGATCCCAGATCCCAAAACCCAGAGCCAAGACCCACGAAAATCTTGCTTTGCTCGATTTCACTGCCAAAATACAACACAACAAAGCCGCACACAAAGCTTCACCAACTTCACCTGTTCGACGTACAGACAATGCTCCAACTTGGTGACAGACTCGACATGTCCACCGATCCCCGATCTCCACAGCTCCTCCTCCTCCTCAAAAATTGGGGGGCAATGTTGACAAGTACCGAGAGGCGAGCAGCGACTCAATTGCGGCACTTGTCGCACGACACTTCAACCCAAACGGGGGGTAAAAATACAAAAATAAATACAAAAAAATATACAAAAAAAATAAATGGGGGGCAGAGATGGCGAAGCGAGATGAGAAAACATCGAAAATAATCAAAAATCCAGACCGGGCGAGTGTGTCACTTTCGGGGGAGTCAGCAGTCCCAGAGTCCAAAGAGAAGCATTCAACCGACCATTCGGACCATGACATGACTGAAACTGAAATTGAAACAAAAAAAATCATTTCGGCTTCTTTCACGTTGCAGTTACGGATTTACTCGAAATTTGTTTACGGCCCAATACGTGACTTGCACTGGGAAAATGATATAGGAAATTATAAATAAAATTCCCATAGATATTTCCAGTTTATTTTTAACACCCTGAACTAATTAATATTTATTGGGGTAGAGTATTTATAACATAAGAGCAAAATAAATCAATGATTGTGACTTGCAATGTGATTATCTCTGTGAATAATTAAAAGTTTGGAAAACTTAAAATAACCACAACTAATAAACAATTTGGCTTACATTTGTTCATAAATAATCATTAGGCCATGAATAAATGCTTCTATGACTGATTTAGTTTAAGTACCACCTAATTTAGTTTTTTTTTTAGTGATCAATATTTTATGGATAATTTTTTTGTGCTTTAGAATTTACTTGGCTCATTAGGGGGTTTATTTTTTAAAGGTTGTTTTGTAAAACTTAAACTACTACCACAACTACATTTCGGTTAAGATACTTTTTTATAATTTTTAATAACACTTTATGCTTTTTTTGGCATCTCGCTAGCTTTAAATTTTATAATTTTTGCCTCAGTGCTAAAAATATGCCTTTTTTGCATCTTTCGGTTGGTTTCGTTTACAGTGCAAATCCCTTTTGGCCATTGAGGAGCTTCAGCGGGCCGACACGTCCCAGACGTGCAGACACAATAAGCACTAAGTGACATGGACTCGTATTCGCATTCACATTCGCATTCACATTATGAGTTAGCAGTTTAACAACGAGATCATCTCCTTCTGCCTGTCTGACCGACTGATTTAATCCGCCGACGAATGCAAAACATCGCCTTAATTGTGCTACAGCCATGTTTTCACTAATTAAACGAGGCCCGAAAATGAAATTTCATTACAGTTTGTTTAACAAATTCGCTGACATGAGCCGCTGACAGCAGAACAGAAAAATAAAAAAAAAAAAAAGTAAAAACGGGTAACAAAAACGAAAGACTTAAGCAGCGAACTTGCCACACACTTGACCCCAAATGGGCGGTAACAATGGCGAATGGCGATGCGATGCGATGGAGTCGCATTTTAGCCGCTTTCCAGCCGAATGAAATTAAGCCGAAATTTCAATTTGCACTGGGCCACACACAACGGCTTTCTTCTTTCTTTAATCAATAGAAATTCGAGTATTTTCACCAACCTGTTTTTGGGTGTTCCCACTGCTCACTGGTCTTTGCTCTCTAAAAAAATAATAGAGAATAGCGATATCATTCACCGCGCGCACTCGGATAATTATTTGTTGGCCAAAACAATGCAAAGAGATTGTGGAATTTTTGTCGTTTACAAAAGTGCGTGTGAACCCAATGGGCTCTCTATGGGCAATTCATTTTCAAAAATTGTTCAGCCTACGCCCACACAACAAGTGCTTGAGTTTCTAGTCCGTACAGGTAGTATCAACAGGTAGCTACTGCAGTTCGGGGAAAAAAATTTCTAAAGATTCTGATACTTTTTAGGGTTTAGGGTTCGGTTGGATAGAAAAAGGCGTGCAGGGCATGGCAAATCGATTGGGGTGAGGGCTCAAACGCAAAGAAAAATTGCTAATCGGTCGAAGAATGTCTAAAAAAAAGCAGAAAAAACCTTTGTAAAGATCTTAAAGATCGAATAAAAAATATATTGAACCTTAATAATTAATCGTAAATAAAAAATTAATTTTCAAATAAATTATACTACATTAATTATACTATATTAAATACCCTTTTTGACCTTTCTTTCTATAAAATTATTTTTAAGCAATATCAGTACTTTATTTACATTTAAACAAAACTAATAAATTATTTTTTTATAAATTACATATACATAATATATTTTTATTTTTATTATATATGTATATATTTTAAAGTAAAATAAAAATAAATAGATCAAAATTGTTTAAAAGAAATTCATGAAATAAACAATAAATTGGAAAACTCAAGTAATTTTCCATAGAAATTGGATAGTGATTTGCTGAAAGCAAATTTGAATAAGTTTACTACCGTCTACAAGGTTTATCTATGATATCATTGAGTATATGATAGTTAACCAATAACTGATAAAGAATCAAATGAATTTCAATGAATGGAATAAAAATGTAACCCATTCAGAACTTGGCGCCTGTTAAATGGCCATTCCCCTTTTTCATTCCCAGTAACAACCATTCAAGATTCCTCCACAACCTGCAGAGTGCACAGATGCAATCTTGACCATATTTTTCAATGAAAAAAGAAGAAAAAAAAGACTGGGGCTCCTGTTTTCTCGATCTCGTCACGTATCGCAGATATCTCTGCTCGCATCTCTGACAATTAATTTAAACGCGCTCCATAATATCTCATTTTTTTGGCCTAAGAAAATAAGAATTCAAAGAAGCAGCCATAAAGCATTTGAAATCAGAAAAGTTGAAATATAAACGAGACATATCCACTTGTTACTCCATTTACAAGTTACCAGGAAATGTGATTGAGATCGCTGAGACTGTGGGGCAGTCAGTCGTAAAAAGCCTGTTTATTTGGAAATTTAGTTGTAAAAGTGTTTTGTTTTTTGGCCCCAAGTGTGGCAGGGCAAGTGCCACTTCTTAGTGGCAATCCTAGACTTGAGGCATAAATCTGGTAGGCCGGTAGGCAATTTAATTTCCAAAACTTGGCCACTAAAAAAAATTAGGCTAAAAACCGTTGACAAGTGTCGTTGTATCTGAATCTGAATTTTGGAATCCACATGCAGCGGAAGTCCAAGCGGCACGCCAATTCCCATTCCCCCATTGGAATACCAAGAAGTTGTCTTCGTAGCCCTGACTCTGACTTTAAGCCTTAGTTCCCCCGACTCTGATTCCGATTTCAATCCGGTGCTTTGGCGGCTCCAACTTAATTTTTTTTCTCGTCTTGGTTTTCGGTGGTTCGTGCGTCGCCATCGAAAAGACACCATCACCACCGCCAGCACCACTTTTTTTTTTGTGGCTTTGGCGCGAGTTTGACTAATTAAAGCGCAGACTTTGGGCATTTTTAATTTGTACGCTTGTAAAACGAAATTTACGTTTTCAGGCTTTTTTTTCTACTTCGTGCAGCTTGTTTCCTTTTGAACTCCTAAATGGTGCGTGTCGCTCTTTTGGGTGATGTCTTTTTTGGACGGGGAGCGATTGGGTTACATAGAATACAGAATGCGATTTGCAAAGCCATGAGCTTTATTTTTTAGTACATCTACACCAGTTTGTAAATATAAGTTTAACTTAAGCTAATTTATTTGAAACCTTAACTGAATGCAAACTCTAGCTGTCGAAAATATATTGATATTTACCTTAATAAATTTATACACTGAAAACCTAATTAAATGTATAACAAATGAGAAGTTGGAATTTTTTAGTTCCTGTTAAAGTAAAAGCTATAGTAATAGTGATAACATATTTATCTGAGGAAAAAATAAAAAAAACTTTTTTGTAATTTTTGTTACAATTTTTAATGTTATAGGTTTCGTTTCTGCTAATTATTTATTTATTTTATTACATCAATGTTTAGCTATAATATATTATTTCCCAAGTACGCTTAAAGAAATACCATTAAATCTATACTTTCAAAAATACTCCTATTATTTTTTACTTTATTTTTTTAAAGCTTTTGTTTTGAATTTTTGTAAGAGCATTTGGGCCTTCTCGTTGGATAATCACCACAAAATGTGTTAAACTTCTTAACTTGTTGTCTTCCACCGGCCGTTTGGTGCTTTATGACCAAGTCGAACTGTTTTCTGAACTCGGTACAATGTTAAAGCCGACTCTTCCGAGAATCGCACGAATGGCCAGTTGACCTCTATAGCCTGCCAGCAAACTCAAACAGTCTTGGTGTATTTAGCCTCCACTTGAGGCCCCACAAAACGCTGAACATTTCACTTTCAGCCCAAAACAACGAGCTTAAACGACATCTTCATCTTGGCCAGGAGAGCCAAAAATGGCTGCCATGGTAAATTTTGGATGTCAGAGTGGGCGGGATGGGGACTGAGGATGGGAGGGGGGGTTTTAGTTCATTGCAGGTGCAGGTAAACACATGTTAACTAGCCAGGTGAGCGGAAAATAAGGAAAATTGGGGGAGGGGGGAAAACCAACCATGTTGGCGCAAATGTCAAGCTATAAATACCGAATTGGAATTGGAATCGGGGAATTGGCCACAAATGCGTTGTATTTGCGCTACACATAACGCAAATATGGACATGGGCCTTTGTTTTGTAGTGGCTGTTGCAGTTGTAGCTTGTTTGTTGTGGCCACAATTGTACAAATTTCGCAATCGAAATAAAGTTGCACTAAAACGCATTTGGCGGAAGTCGTCGTCGTCGCCGCCATTTGGAGGCATATTCAAATGAGGCTGAAATACATATAGTATTTCTCGGATTCGATTGGATTGGCGATGATGTAATTTGCCAATTGTTTTGCCCAGCGAATTAACACATTTTTCCCTCTATTCCACCTCAATGGGTTAATAATGACAACAGTGTAAAGTACACTTGAAAAATAATATCTATAAAAATAAATATTTTCTGATATAAAAAAAAAAACTTCAATTTGAATATATTTATTTCTTTGGAGATTATTTTTTGACCAGTATCTTATAGTTTAAATAGTAAAAAAAGTTAGTTGAGTTACATTTTTAAGTATTTGTTTTTATTTATTTGTTAAAATATGTTAGAAAATGTGTCTTTTATAATAGGTAGATTTTTAAATACCTTCTTTTTTATTTTTAAAATGTTTATTTCCGTTAAATATCCCTAGTAAAAAGTACAGATTAAATTCTTTCAGTGTATTAAGCCGCTTGTGAGGTACTTTCACCCACAATGCCACACAATAGAAATAAAAATTTTACCTTTTGATATAATATTTTTGGGTTTCTGTAAACAATGACCATATAAGTCTCACTTTGGCTCACCTGCAACAATTGTTGATGTAATAAACAAGGGCCCGAAATGAGACAAAGAAACCGCTCTTTAACGGAGAAAACTGGCCACTTTCAAATGCTAATGACACTCACTCGATTTGTCCAGAATTTGGAAAGAATTTCGAATGATAATTCTAAACGGCATGTGCCACACACACACGACATAATTCATTTTTATGGTTTAGCGCAGCAAATCGATTACAAAAAAATAAATGTCTAGTCTGTAGAATAAATTCAGAATAACTCACGGCTGGCACTTGACATTGATTTATAGGTGTTAAATATTTTATATGAGGCGATAAATGATATTCAAGGGTATGAGGATATTCAATCACATCGAGTTAAAAATGGAATTCAATATTTGCTCCACTTTCTTCCCCAAATAATTTTGAAAATAATCCCTCTTCCGTTGTAACCCTAATTTTAAGATGTATGTAACATCTTGTAGGGCCACTTGGCCCCTGGGGTGTCATCATAACACGTGTAACTCCATAAATAATGTCATCTACATGGCTCAGGTCTGAGAAACCCTATCACTTACGAACTGCCATGAGTTGCTACCGTATGATAACCCAAAAATTAATATGCAATCGGAATAATTTATGCACAAAGCGGTTTAAATTTATTAACAACGCAAGTAGCCAAACGCGGAGGCAGTACAAGATGAAGCTGAAATTATATCAGATATAGGAACACTGAAAAAAACAATACTTATTAATGTTCACTAGTTATCATTAACAAGCTTGAAATTAATAACAACGCATTTAAACTTACACCTACCAACATCATTAAAAATTTATTTTTATAAATTTACATTTTCAATTTCATAAATAAGTTAACATAAATTATGAAAATTATTTTTTATAAAAAAAATAATACGAAATATATAAATTATACTTTAAATAAACAAATTATAAAATAATTAGTATTTTAAAAATATTTATCGACAAAGCCTTTTTTGTTGTTATTTTCTATTTTCTCTGTATTAAAGAAATGGAGTTGCAGGAAGTTCGATCATAACTCATCTGCCAAAGGGGGTGAAATAGCGGAGATTTAGCCTCAACACGTGAGCATTGTATTATTTATAAACAATAATTATGGCAGCCACATGCGGTGTTTAGTTTTTATGGGGGGCAGGGGAAAGTGCATCTGCGGTAGCTGGAAAGTGATTAGAAATGCAGCTGATGAAGATGAGATGAGGGGAAAGGCTTTCAAATTTTTTTCTCAGGATTGTCACCTTTCGCCCGACTTTGACTTTCTCCCATTTGCGTTTTTGGGGATGTGTTTCTTATTTATGAAATATCCAATCAATTGGCTTTTGTTTTTAACACAAGAATTGAATGGGCCTGGGAAAACCCCAATCAGCTCAGCCCATAAAGGTGGGTGTACAAGATAAAACTAATATTTCCAATAGGTACAATTGTTCTTATAAGAATGGTGAAACATAAAATCTTATAAGGTTCAACATGTAACTAATTGGCTTAGGATAAGGTAAACAATTTTTTATATTTATTAGCCGTTTGGAAAGTCTGCCTTTTAAAAAGAAATCATTTTTTATTTTAAGTTGTTGATAAATTTGTTGAAAAATTATAATTGAAAAATTTAATTTAAGAAAACATGGGCTAAGTCTTATAAAATGGATAAACATAAATTCTCATTAGGGTCATAGTGTTTAAATGGAGCAACGATTTCAAAATTAGTTTGTTGTTCGAAAAGTTTGCAGTTAAAAAGAAAATTTTATTTTGATTTAAAATATTTTATTGATTACGTAATACATAATTTAAGAAAATAATTTTTTAAACAGATTTAGCTCTAGTATTACATTAATTTAGAAATACATATATGCAGTTTAAAAATGCTAAAATTAACTGAATTTATAAAAATTAAAAACATTTATTTGTCTTATCAATTTTTCGTCAAATTGACTCAGTTTCAGCAGCTCAATTTTGCTTCAGTTGCAACGCTCGTCATTCATCACCAACAATTTGCCATTCTCGAAAAATAAAGGAATAAAAATGCATATCTAAATCACTGGCCACAGTTGCTTTTCACAAGTCGAACAAGTTATTTTACAAATTTACCGAAATGCCATTCATCAGCCGAAAAGCTAATGAAAACATCAGTTCAAAAATTGTAAATGCCCAAACACATATGAAAAAGTGCGTGTCGTGTCTGGGAAATAAAATGGAAATACTTGTGACTAAAGGCACTTGGCAGTCAGCATTTGGCGTGACATTTCAATTAAAATGCTAATTTCGCAAGCAGCTTGTTAAAAGGCCCCCCGAAAAAAATATCAGGGAGGGTTTTAAAATTGGCTGCCGGCAACTATTTAGCAGAGTAAATTACTTTATTAGAGTCGCGACGTGGGCCGTGTTTTTTAGGCGTGCCTATAGTCAGGAAAATATATACAGTATAGTAAAATCAGAGGCTCTGAGTCGGGACTGAGCGCAAGTGCATTAATCAAGAGTCCCCACACACATTCGGAGGTACTACATACTACTACGGGTAAAATAACCCACTCTATTCGAAACTCCAAACTCCAGTTCTCTCGCGCACTCACGCCCTGACACTCGTGACTTTTCTAAGCTAATTTATCATTTTTTGAGAAGAGGAAAACCCAAATTGATGCACTTTCTCTGCCATTCAGCGCTGTAAAGACAGTTCTGTACGTTTAGTTTCCTGCACTAAGAACAATGACTTAGATTTACGCAAGATTTAGATTTAGATTTAGAATACGCAAGTCTTTTAAAACAGATTAACTTCAGTAATATACATACTACACTACAGTTTTCGCTAATTCGAAATAAAAACACTTTTCGTTCAGAAAGAAGCCTTCAGATTTTTTTTTAAAATTTTCTAACAGATTTACATATTTAATACCTCATCTAAAAACAATTAATTATTTTTATTTTAAGTTTCTAAAGTAACTAGTTATAAAAAAAGGTTAAACACTTTACATTTTTGAAAGAATTCAAGAAAGAAAAAAGTTTTAATTTAGTTTAAAGTAGGGGAGAAGTGGGGGTTGTGGGCATAGTTTTGTTTTTGGCCTATAATTACCGAACTAGTGCATATTATTTGGACATATGGGTATCTGTGTAAAGCTAGAGACCTAAACTAACTAATTATGAAGAAATATACTTGATTTCGTCATGCGAAAAAATTTTATATGGACTTTTGTAAAACCCTAATTTTCAGCTACCATTTTTTTTTGGGGGGGTTGTGGGCACCCTGGGAAAAAATGCTGCAAATGGAAAAATATGGAAAAAAACTGCAACCAATATCAACATAACGAACATTTATTTATTTAAAAGACTACATAGGAGTTACTCATCGTCGGAAACACAATTTTGACATGTGTAATGACTGTCCCGCATATCCACACATTTCAGACGAAAAGCTCGATCGCAAAATTACAAATTTTGGTCATAATCCCTCTCAGCGGGAGAGGATCCTTTTCCAAGAGCCTAAGATTTCTAAAAGAATGTTCTAGAGGGTTCCAAACAAATTTTGAAAACAATTTTACAAGAAATTGTAGGTTATAAACAAATTTGCCAAGAAAAAACGGGTGCCCACAACCCCCCAATTTTGGTGCCCACAACCAACTTTAGCAGACATTTTAAGAAGTAATTAAAAAATGTGTTTGCATACATTTTTTGGTTCAAATCGATATTGTTCCATTTAGTATAATACTTTGACTAAATAAAAATGCATCACACTTACCTTCTTAATCGATTCACTATTGAAAATTTTTGAAAAAAACTTTACCACCTTTTCCAAGCACAAAAAAAACCAATTCGTTCATTTCAAAAAGAAAACGTTTTCGATTACTTTGATATTTGGCATAAATCATACATAAGGTAATTGCTTGCGAATGACATCACCAAAAAAAGTCAATCTTCATTTTGTGAAAAGATACGTAGGGGTGCCCATAACCCCCCCATGCCCACAAACCCCACTTCTCCCCTACCTAACATTCAAAAAAATTTTAAAAAAAATTTCATAAGTTTGTATAGCTTTTTTTAAATATATAAATAAACAGGTTGAAAATTTGTTTATCTTTTTTACAAATGTTACTTTAATTTTTTTAATTCAAAACAAACTAAGATAATATTTTCCTAACAATAATTATTTCACAAACAAAATTAAATTAAAAAAAAAATTTTTTTAAGTGTTTGACGGAAGTTTAAAAATACATAAAAATTGCAGCCCTTCACCTTCCACACAATCCAATCCATTTTCCTAGCCTTTAATTGTGACACGTGATGCAGCAGCTCGAGAGTGGGGAAATGGAAAATGGAAATGGGGAAAACGGGAAACTGCCTAAACAGTTGCGCGCATAGAAAGCTGACAATTAATCTCAACAGATGCACGCTGCACTTTCGATTGCCTCAGCAAAGGTAGGGTCTCTCGATCTGGGGTTTGGGTATGGGTTTTAGTTTCGGGCTTCGGATCTCGAATCTCGGATCTCGGATTGGAGAAAACTATTTCCAAACGCCAATTGCTCATATGTGGGTGGCAGAACATGTGAGGCAATTAAGGTCGTCGTCTTGGGCTGGCTGCTCTTTCTCCAGCTTTGTCATGGGATAAAATGCTGGAGGAGGTGTCATGCATAATGCATGGATCAGAAGAAACGGGAAATATGTGAAGTTTTTAATAGCATTTTATGATTGTGTACATACCCTTTAGTACTGGACACTAGTTCGTGGCTAGTGAAATCACTACTTACTAGGGAACCACCCCTACTTACTTTACTAACCCTAAGCAATGTGTTTCTTTATTTCAAAACTTGTATGAAATGTCCGCAAAAAGGGTCAATCGCCACCACATCGATTACCACGGAACTAGTGAAATGGGTACCCGTGAAAGGGGTACTTATATAAGTACCCATGGTATAACTAGTTACAGGGGTACCTATGAAAAGGGTACTTATATAAGTACCCATGGTATAGCTAGTTACAGGGGTACCTATGAAAGGGGTACTTATTAAAGTACCCTTTGTATAACTAGTTACCGGGGTACCCATGAAAGGGGTACTTATGTCAGTAGTGTAAATTAAAAAATTACAGCATTTAATTTTCAATTAAATTATTTTTTTTATTTTTTATTTATTAATCTTTATTATTTTCAATGTTTTTTGATTTGGCAACGCATTTGTTTTTGAAGTGACGCTTCTTTTGCAGCTGCACGGCTTTTCTAGTTTGGATCTTTTCTATTAGGTCACTGACAGTCCCAACGGGAAACATTCTTGCCAACTTCTGCACTTGTCCTTGCTGCCTTGTCATCCCTTTTATTGAGGCAGTTTGATCGGAGCTTGCATCTACAAGGACCTCGACATTTCCCTTTAGCGATTGAATTTCATCAACAAGGGTGTCCAATTTAGCAAAAGCTGCAGTCGTCTCGGCTAAGAATAGAAAAAAAGTAATTAGCTCAAATTAAAAAATTTATCACAGTACACTTACCTCGTGAGGAACGAATTTGTTCTGAAAGTTCTATAACCAATTTTTCGAGGCGGTAAATTTTAGCAGAACAGTCGCAGCTTGCTTTTTGTCGCTTTCGTGCGCATTCTACTAGGTGGTTCGGCGTTCGATTTCCATAGGGTCACTCAAGTAAGTACCCATGTAGGAACAAGGTGGTTCGGCGTTCGATTTCTATAGGGTCACTCAAGGAAGTACCCATGTAGGAACTAGCCAAAAGTAAGCTAGGTGGTTCGGCGTTCGATTACCGTAGGGTCACTCAAGTAAGTACCCATGTAGGAACAAGGTGGTTCGGCGTTCGATTTCTATAGGGTCACTCAAGGAAGTACCCATGTAGGAACTAGCCAAAAGTAAGCTAGGTGGTTTGGCGTTCGATTACCATAGGGTCACTCAAGTAAGTACCCATGTAGGAACCAGCCAGTTGGTACTATAACGTTCGCTTACCATAGGGTTACTCAAGTAAGTACCCATGCAGGACCTAGTGGGGTATATAGTTCATACATGGCCAATCGCCACCTCCAGTACTGAAGGGTATTAAGTAAACAAACAAAATCTAAGACATAATTAAACTTATTTTTGTTCTACGGAAAAAAAGTGGTTTATGATAGCTAAAGAACCTAAAAATGGTTAAATTTTTGTAAGTTGAATTTATTTTGAAAAACTTTAAGCTATTTAAGCCTTTATTTATTTAAAAGAAAGAACATGTTAAACATTTTTAAAAAGAATTCATGAAAATAAGTTTTTTCTATAGAGAACGAATCCGCAGTTTCTTTTTGTTAAAATATTTTTTAATGCAACACATAAGCTAACCAATTGTGAGGACATTTTTAGTGTATAAATGCAAGCAAAGTAATATTTAAGTATTTAAAAACTTATTTTTCTACATACATATAGAGTGTGTGTAAAAATTCTTTCTAAGCCTAACTTAACTACCTTTTACCATAGTAATTAATTTACTGCATAAACATAATCAACACGTTAGTACAGCTCGGTTTTCGCGATCTTGGCAAACACCAAGTTGGCCTATCGGCCCGTTTCATCGCACACGCCTCTTAAAACTTATCTGCTTCTGGCCAAATCGAAGTTCGAGCCACTTTCCGCTCACTGGCCACATAATTTTACGCACGCGCCCCGCGGGTTAAGAAACGGGCCCAAGTTAAGCGCCAGTTGGGTCCACTTTGGGCCAAGTTACCAGGTTTCCACCTCCACTCCGCACCGTCCCAGCTCCTCAGCTCCCCAGTCGGTCCTCCTCCGCTTGGCAGGGATCGGGATCTGTGGAGGCATCTCGGCCCGGTCGCTTAACATGCTGCCTTCGTGTGCGCTGCTCATTGATCGAAATTGAATTGGACATAAATAAAACAAGATCAATCAATTGATTTATTTTGACATGTTGCAACAGCGCTGGCCTGTGCGAGAGCCCCGACTTCAGGCCGGTTTTGGCCAACTGTCCCACTGGCCTGCTGCTCCAACTTCTACTCCGAGCCCAACTCCAACTTCTCTGCCTTTTCCTTCACATTGAAAATAAAATAAGAGGAGAAAATAAGTACCATGTAGTAAGATATAAAGTTCAAATATTAATAAATATAAATCAAATATAATAAATAAAAATATATATTAATTAAAATATTTTTGTAGAATAAGTCTTATCTTTTTTTATCTTAAGTCGTTTATAATATTTTTTTTCAGTGCAATGCGCAGTGGGTCTCATTTGCTTTGTCGCTGGGGAGATTTGTTTGCTGCCCCACTCGCATTTGCAACTTGTGGCATTGTTGCAGTTGCTCTGAGCTCGGCTTGGGTTTGAGTTTGATTTTATTGCTTGTTCTGCTGCCGCTTTCGGGCTCGTTTCGTTAATTTGTCGCTCTCTGCGGCGGGGAGCCTTTTTTTTGCCTGATTAATTTTTATATGCACTTGGGACGCTGGCCCCCAGGCTGACATTGATTCTAATGAGGATTTTGATGAGGCCACAAGAGCCAACAGGTTTCTTGCGAAGACGATTTGCTTTCAGCTTCAGACTACGCATAGTTTCGGTGGCGACACTGGAGGCATTGTCTCTGAAAATGGAAAAGATCGGAGTTTTAAAGTGATGAGTATTAGGAGAGCTGCCTCAAGCTAATTATCTTAAATACTGACTGCATAAATGATCATTAATTAAAGCTTATTTTACAACAGCTTTTTGGTAATTAGATATAACAATACAAAATTCATTTAATTTTTTTGAAATAACATTTTTATATCACTTCACTTCATTGAGTACCCACAAAAACGTATGGTACTTCAAAGAAAAACATCTTCCTCATTAGAAAACCAGATCAGAGATCAAAATTTAACTATCAAATGATTTGTTAAGCTCGTTTTATTATTCCTAATTTAGCATAATATGCCGATGGAATACAAAGTTGCGGTTCTTTTCTCATATCTGGACGGCTGCAAGTTCATTTCCCCCATGACCTCGTATAAAGTCATAGATATGACCATGCAAATTTCACCTGCACCGAGGATTTGGTTTTGGGTTTACCGCGGCACGGGGAATTGCATATTTTGTCATATGCAGAATGCCTATTAAATATGTGCATGACATGGTATGGAAATTTAAACAATAGATGGATGTCTTTAGAGAGTTATGGACATTCGCAATACCCATCAGAATGAGGGAGTTGTCAATGATCAGTGGGGAGTTCATTGTGCCCCTTTTGAATGGCAAGCGTTTTGAATGGAAGTATTTTAAAATGCATTCATTAGAGAAAACGCTTGGGAAACGTTTTGAATACAATCAGGAGTGGGTTTAAAAATTGTTTAAATAATGTATGTAGTTTATGACACAGCTGTAGCAAGTATTTTATTTTAAATGATGTTAAAAGGTTCTTTCATAATCTCAAGTGCTAAGAATTCAAAAAAAAGTTTGAGAAAACATATAAATAAAATGTATGTTTTGTTTTGTTGCTTGTCAAAATAAAGCTCTGGCACAGCTTACACATGTATTTCTATTTTAAATAAGAAACAAAACAAAACTAAAAGGATATTATTATACCAGATTTGGAGATCTTTATGAATTTTGCTTAAAATAACTTGATTTCATAGCTCATACACGATGTCTTTCATTCAAAAACACAGATGGTAGGGTAAGTACTTGGTCTCTAGAGCTTAGTTTTCAAAGTATAGTTACGTTCGGCATTCATAACAACAAAAAGCATTGGGGGGAAAAAAAAGCTAAAACGGAAAAATGCAATTGCATTTTTTTGCATTTCATTCGAAAAAAGATCAATAAAAATCAAATAATACGAGAAAACTTGCTGCGACTGGGGGATCAATCACATTTATGCTAATTAAACTTACATAATATCGTTGCGGTGCGGAGACATGGACCGTATGCCTTGACAAATTCGATTTCGATTCAGATATTGTTTTGACAAATTTGCGTGTGTGCAGAAAAATGTAAAATGCTTAGATAAGTCGGATCAGCCAGATCAGATAGAGATATAGATACATATAACGCGGTTAGAAATGTAGCAACTTTATTATGCAGCCGCCGAGAGCTGAGATGAAAATGTGACGGGGTGGTGGTTCTGTATTCTGTTTGGGGGTGGTGCACTCCACTCCATTGTAGCACAATGAACGGCTGTTTTGTGGTTCTTGCACTTTCGCTTTATTAATATGCACACCACCTACATTTGTGTTGATCGCTTTTCTCGATTCCGATCCGCTTTCGCGATTTCTCTGCTGCAGTTCAGTGGCCAGCAGCTATGA
Organism: Drosophila oshimai; assembly: GCA_018150695.1. Classification (NCBI taxonomy): domain Eukaryota; kingdom Metazoa; phylum Arthropoda; class Insecta; order Diptera; family Drosophilidae; genus Drosophila; species Drosophila oshimai. Next base: position 266,762 of record JAECWM010000286.1, read on the forward strand.
GGGATCGCCACCGGATCGAATCGGATCGGAATGGATCTGATCGGATTGGATCTCGGATCAGATCTCGGATCGAAACCCGTTAATTCCGTGCATGCTGCATAAAGCAGAAGGGAAATTGTTACGGGAAGACGATCTGCGATCACAGATCACCGTTCCGTTCCGCGATCGATGCGGATGCTGTGCTGGGTACCATTGTTCTACTGCTGAATTGCAAATCAGGCCCATAGTTCTCACTGCTGCAATTTGCCGTTTGTTGGGGCAGGCAGCAACAACAGTTCTGAGCGGGATGGTTTTCCGCTTTCCACACTGCAAGAATATAACACAAAATTATTGTCACACTACAAAATACATTTTTCAAATGGGTTGCAAACTAGTTTTAAGTTTGAAATTTGTTTTAAAATTAAACGGACTTCTGATCCTGCTTTTTGGCTTTAAATCGTAAAAAAAATCTTTCAGTTCCAGTTTCAAATAACCAAGTTACGTGCAAATTTAATAAATGAAAGCTTTTAAAACCAAGGCCTTCAACTTATTTTCCATCAAACGACTAGTACAACAGTTAAAACGTTATTTTTAAGCAAATTTTCATGTTAATATCTTAATTCAAACTAGCGCATTAACCTATTAGTTCCCAACCTTTAGTGTTGGGTGAAATTTATAATAAAATAAAAATAATAAATACAAGATAAAATAAACTACACAAAAGTGATATAATTATTTGTTTACCAACAGTGTTATTTTGAAATGCATTTAATTTGGAAGTTGACCTATGTAAAAGCAACTGTCTGTTTTAAAAGTGTTTTTACATAAAATGTTTTCTCTTGTTCTTTAGGTTTATAACTTCCACGTAATAAAACATCTACATACCGTAGTTTAACATTTTGAGCTTGTCAAAATTCTTCTTAAAGATCAGTTATAAAACATCTTCCTTTGTTTTTCTTATAAATTAAGTTACAAATCGGTCAATCATAAACCTAATAGCAATATTGAATAGTATGTAAACATATATTATGCAGCTGAAAAATATCTGATTCCGTTGGTTATCAAAATAAAATATAAATAATAAATAAATGAGAATGAAATGTTTTAAATAATTTTAGTTTTTAAATAGACTACTTCCGATCTTAGCGAATCAAGCTAATGGGAAAAGGGTAAGCACGGTTACCAATTCTCCCAGTGGAAGTAGAAGCTCCAGTTCAGTCAACCCGCCTGGTCAACGACTCTTCAGCCGCTGGACACACGTGGGTGTGGAGCGTGGTGTCGTTGGTGTGGCCTTGTCGCTTCCCCCATCCATCTCCAGGTTGAATGTCCCGTTGTGTCTTTGAACTCACTGCCAGGGCTATGGCTATATCTATATCAATACCTATGGGTATGGGTCTGGCTATGGCATAATGCCCAGCGAAGTCGCCAGACAGTCAGACGTCTCTGATGAATGAGACAACGAACCCGAGCAGCCGCCGCCGAAAAAGTCGCAAGATATATCAATAAATAAGCAAAATACCAGCCGAAATCGAAATATACCTGACGCGATCTTCGCATGCAAATGGGAATGATGGGGATGGTGGAGTTCTCCCTCGACGGCCATTAATTAAAATTACAAATTCGCCCTCGCCCCAGCATCATTGGGCAAAAGGAAGAAGACGCCTCTTCTGGCTCCGGCTCCAACAATTAGCATCGCTGGACTAGGTTCTTTACCGGATTGATAACTATATGCATAAAGACGGTGCTACGTGACTTGAATGAAAGCGCTCTCCCGATGACAAAATCCTTGATCGCAGCGTTCATTGATCTCCCTCCGGTCTTGCATCGCCAGAGGCTGTTGCCAAGTCGGAGTTCCGAGCATCACCTAGCGATCTTTTCTTAAGGCATTGGGTTAGTCTAGTATAGATTGATCCTCAGCATTTTGGTATTAATGGGTAATTAATAATCTGCAAAATACAAAGTAATAAAAGGATTAAACATTTTTTTTGAAACTACCTGTTTTTATGAATACATATGTACATAAACCAGTGACTTATTAGTATGCAATAAGTTCACAATTGGCCATTAAGCAGAGCTATGGATAATAATTATGTATACACCTGGAACTCCTTACCATTTAGATCGATGCAGTCTTAGTGACATGTTCCGCGACGGAACCAATATCGAGAACCTGAGATCGATGATGACTATGGGGAATGAAACAGTGGATAAGAACAAACTGCTTTGTTACATAAGGTAAAGGGATTACAAGGTGTTTCTATTTCATTTTTGTTGCATTTCTAAACTTAATAGGTAATTTTCCTTTTAACCTTATCTAGCAACACTGGATAATGAAATTTAATGCCGTCCATGCGCTTGGTTTTGTAATACCCCGTTTCCACTTGGACTCGCGTTTCAAGAATGCACTCTTTTAATAATATTAATAGTTTTAAAAACTAAAGAAACGCTTTCCGGTTTAAAAGAGCGCGCTCTGTTATAGATATCGATAAATTATCGGTAAAACAAGTTGGGGGCATGCGAACCAAAAGAGTTACGCAGCCAGCCAGCCAGCCAGCCAGATAGCCACAAGTGAAACTTATATAAAGCGTTTAAAAAAGTATAAAACTTTGTTGGTTAATGGAAATAAACCAAATCAGCGGGCTGTTAATACAACATTTTTAGTTATAGATTGCAGTTTTAAAAGGATTTTTACAAGAAAAAAATATATGGAAAATATTAAGGACTAACCTAACCTAATTTGCTAAAGGACCTACAAATTTTTATTTCGTCAAATAACAGAAAACAGCATTCAGGTATTATTAATTAAAAAGATATAGCTGGAATGATTACATTTAAGCACAAGAGTTTAATTCAGCCATATAATTTTTGTTAGTCATAGCTCAAGTGCAAGGGAGGCATAAGATGAAAACCAATTAATGTCAAGTATAGTGGCCGAAATATTCAAATAAGCTAAAGAAATAAACGCAGTTGGGTTTAAACAAAACACTTAATTTTTCTACCACTTTTATGTGTTATAAAGTGTTCCATGTTCCAATAGTAAAATGTACGAAGCTTTGCCCACAACGCGGATATACGAGCTTTATATTCTTTAAAAATTCCAACCGTTTCCAAAATATGAGTTACTTGGGAATAGCTTATTATTTTGAGTATCTTTTCAGTAACTTTCTGTGCGTGTTATCGGGAATTTGAATTGGTTTGGGCACACTTTTACGTTTACTGTAATTTTCGTGAGAAAAAAGTAACCACGCGGCGACGAAAACCTAAAGCCTATTAACTTTCTCAAAATGGAACAACCAGAAGCACACGAAAACCTTTTAAAGCCAGCTGAATTTGAGGCCGAGGACTCGGAGATAGACCCGGAAACCGAGGAAACCAGCGATTCTTCGCTTTCTTCGCAAATGCTGAAAAACTGCCGCAAGATAACTGAGCTGGTGGCGGAATTGCAGCAGGAGAAACTGAAATTCGAGGCTTTGCAGCGTGAGAATTGCGCTTTAGAAGATCAAAGCAGCCGAATCCAGGAATTAGAGCAAATCATCGAGCGCATGACGAGCAATGACGAGCGTAATGGCCTGCTGCTGCAGCTGCAGGAGGAGATGTGCAACTACGCCCATATTCAAGCTATGTTCCAGGAACATGATCAATCCATGCAGCTAATCATCAAGGAGTTGCAGCAGGAGAACTCGAACCTGGAAAAGGAACGCCAGGATCTCGGCGAAGCGCTCGTCGTAAAGGAAATGGTGGCGATGGATGAAGTTGACGAGCTAAAAGAAGAGCTGGACGAACTCACCAGGCAGCTAGATGGCGTGGAGGAAAGCACCACCTGCTCCATCTGCCTGCAGCCATGGGAGGCAGAAGGGCCACATCGCCAGGTGTCCCTGCGTTGTGGCCACCTCTTCGGGAGCAGCTGCGTCCGCAATGCTATCAGCCGTAACCGTCACTGCCCCATCTGCGGCAAGCGTACTCATCAGGCGGAGGTTCGCACCATCTACGGGGGCAACGTTTTGCCGGAAAATTAAATAATCAAAAATATTAAAATATTGTATGCAAGGACATAATTAATAAATATGTGCAAAATGCAAAACAACAAAATTGTTGGTCGTAGACATTTTTAATCTGTTTTATAAGTGACTCAGAATACTAAATAACAAGAAAATATTTATTAAAAAAGTTTCGCCTAGAGTTGTGTTTATTTCAGTATCGATAGCAACCAAGGCAATATTAATCGGAAACTTGACACCTCTAGGAACTTAAAGCCATTTTGTTTTCCATTACTTCTGAGGTTCAGCTTTTTTGTGTAATTGAGTTCTTGATAAAGAAAAAGTAAAAAACCACCTATGGAGGAGAATGAACATGTTCCAATTAAGGTGGAGCCCCAAGACCCAAACATTGTGGACACGGATACAACCATGGATCAAAATGAATCACTGGTGGTGTCTCTGCGTCCAAGCGATTTAAACAGGATGCGGCGTGCCGATTTGCTGGAAGAAGTTTATCTGGAGCGCCGACGCACCCAGGCGATGGTCAAGCGTAAGGATGAGATCAAGGCCACACTGCTGCAGTGCAACAAGCTGCTTACTAAACAGAAGCAGGATATGGAGAGGCAGGACTGCCACCTCACCATCTCTGTCAGCCAGGTGCGGGAACTTACCACAGAGAGGGACGCCCTGTTGGAGCAACTCCAACTGGAGGTCACAAAAAATGAGGCATTGCGCCAACAAGTGCAGGAACAGGACCAGTCCAAACAGACCATAGTCGACAGCATCATACAGGAAAACGTTGTGCAGGAGAGGAACCACTTAATGGCGATGGAGGAGTTGTCCAGACAACATGACGCCCTCCACGAGGACATGCACGATGTACAGCACAAGCTGGAGCAGATGCAGGAAGAGAACAACTGTTCCATATGCCTATCCGCATGGGATGCGCAGGGCGCTCATCGCTTGGTCTCGCTCCACTGTGGGCATCTCTTCGGGGACAGTTGCATTCGGCAGCACTTGGCGCGCATGGCCGACTGCCCATACTGCAAGCAGCCTGTGAACATATGCCAGCTACGCTACCTCTACGGCTGTCACGTCTTGCCAGCTCCAACTGGTCCTACATCGCAGCCAGCGGCTCATCAACAGCAGGGTCGTCCAGCACAGGCAGCTCCTCCAGCTCTGCCGCGTCCTCCAGCACCACAAGCTCATCAGGCTCCACCAGCTGCTGCTCCACCTCGTCCAGCACAGGTTGTTTTTCGTGTGCAGCCGCGTCCTCTAGCACAGCCGCGTCCTCCAGGACCACAAGCTTATCAGGCACCACAAGCTTATCGGGCACAACAAGCTCATCAGGCTCCACCGCCTGCAGCTCCAGCTTGTCTAGCACAGGTCGCACTTCCTGCGCAGCCGCGTCCTCTAGCACAGGCGGCTGCTCCAGCACAGCCGCGTCCTCAAGGAACACAAGCTTATCAGGTACCACACGCTTATCGGGCACCACAAGCTCATCAGGCACCACAAGCTGATGCTCCAGCACAACAAGCTCATCAGGTTCCACCACCTGGTGCTCCAGCTCGTCCAGCACAGGTTGCTTTTTCTGTGCAGCCGCGTCCTCTAGCACAGGCGGCTGCTCCCGTACAGCTGGCTGCTCCAGCACAGCCGCGTCCTCAAGGACTACAAGCTCTTCAGGCACCACAAGCTTATCGGGCACAACAAGCTCATCAGGCACCACTAGCTTATCGGGCACCACAAGCTCATCAGGCACCACAAGCTGATGCTCCAGCACAACAAGCTCGTCCGGCGGCACAGGCACAAGCAGCTGCTGACTTACAGCCAGCTCTTTTAGACCGCATATTCGCTCCTCGTGCTCAACCGCGCCCTTTACTTCGTCCAGCACAGCTTGCTGCTCCACCACAGCCGCACCATCCAGCTCGTCCAGCACAGCAGCGCCGTCTCGCTCGGCCACGCCGTCAAGGACAGTTGGCTAACCAGTTTAACGATGCTGCAGCTCACTTCCAACGGGAAATAGAAGAGCTACATGCTCAGCAGAATGAATTCCTCAATCGTTTCCCACCTAATTGAATTCTTGTTACGTTCTAGTTGATCAACAAGTTACAAGTCTCTTTTAAATTGCTTGCTTTCCTTTCAACATTTATTATAGAAATATGTTTCAAATCATTGAATTACATTATTTTTAAATAATTTCTTGAAATTGGCACTAGTTCCAACATTTTGAAACTAAGAATGACCCGTTCTTCAGAAATATTCAAAATGAATTTTAAAATACATATACATATGTAATAGCTCATAAGTAAATAAAGTAATGCAAGTAAGTGAACCTGAATTAATCACTTAAAAAGGCACATTAAATTATTTATTTTATTTGTAAAGAATCTTCACCAAAACCACTCTTCAAGACTCTTAAGAACCTCTTCCACAGTGCATTCGTGCCGACAAAAAAAAATCTGGCATTAACTTGCCATATATTTTCATTATGTGCGACACAGAAAGTCGTGTTTTATTTCAACACAAGTGGATTTTAATAATAAAATGTGTCTAATTTGGTACCCACTCGCAGCGAACAAGAGATGAAGGAGAAACCTGATTGCATCGCCTTTTTATATTTATTTTTATTCAGCCAGCCCACCAGTGGACCATGGGATGTGGATGTGGCTGGTCTGGCTGCACTTTCCTCGGTGCGGCTTCCTTCCCCACTTGGTATGTAGTATGTGGTACGTGCGAGGCGTCAATGCTTCATTTCCACTGTCATCTTAAGTTGATTGCAAGTTACGAGCGTGTTGACACCCTACCTGTCTCTCTCCTTCTCACCTGGCTAACGGTGAGTGCAGTTGCGCATGCGTGCACCGGGGTTATGCCTCGCGATTATACTTACTATATGTATGTCCATTGTACATACATAGGAGTAGGATCCGGGGTTAATTCCCGGCCTACTCCTGGCCATGTGCGGGCGGCTTATTAATCAGAGCGTTCGTTGCACAACGCTCCTGCCACGAGTCTTTCGGGCATGATTCATGCTTAATTGGCTCCAGATAGCCACACTGCAAGAATGGGGTGAAGCTATAAAAATGCATAGTATTATTTATTATTTAATTTTTTTTTTAAACCATAATTTTGCTAAGTATTTGTTTATTCTCTATATAAAATAATAAGATTAAATAAATATTTGTTATTAAAGTTTAAGGTACGTATGACAAAATGTTTGAATATTTTACAACTCTTTTGTTTAAGTATTAATAAAAATCAATATGTAACTTTAAAATGTAATTTTAAAATAATACAAAGTTAATAGCAACACAATTAGTTTCTTCTTCAGAAAAAAATACTTATTGAAACCTAGAATTCTAATATAAAAGAAGCTAAGAAAGAGAGAGAATAAACAATCCATTTCATATGTATAAAAAGCTGTTATTTTGAAAAATTGGAGTACCGATAAAATTGGCAACTAATATGTGGAAGATTTTTCTGCATTGCTAAAAAATACGTTCTTTAATCATGTTGGAAAAAATACTTTTAAGAAACAAATTTCTGCAAAAAAACTTTTTCGTATTTTTGTATTTAAAATTTAAGGTAAAAAGTTATTACTTGTACAAACATTTTCCAAGTGCCGTGAAGCTCTGCAGCCCCAACCCGAAACCGATTCGCGAATCCAAACGCAAGACCGATCCAGCTGTAAGCCGTGCAAATCTCACCCAAGTTGTCAATTTCACAGACAACACATTTCAATCAAACTTCACCGTGCCATAAATAAGCCGCCAAGTGGACAGATCCGAATAACCTGGACCTGGACCTGGGCCTGGTTCTCCACTCCAATCTTTTAAGTCTCTCCCGCTTAAATTACACATTGTACTTGTGGTCGCTGGTTGCAAGCTAACGTTCACATTTTTCCACATGAAATTATGAAGTTTCCATGGCAATTAATACGCATGCGCAGCGTTGCTGCGAGTCTCAAAGCTGCCATTCCAGGCGGGTGTTGTCGTCCGTCTCCGGCCGGCTCAGCTAGGCTCGCATGTCAATTTGATGGCAATTAACTTGGCTACGGCTACGGCTTTTGTTTTAATAATAAATTTAATGAGCTGCCAAAAATGGTTGCAAATTTACGTGGCAATTAGCGGGCTAAATGACGGCGACACTTGGCCAAGAGATCGTGCCTGTGCCCAGTGCTAGTGCCTCTGGCTGGGCGGAAAGCTGCGACTCCAAAAGGCTAACTGAATATGTCCAACTGTCCGTCTGCCGCTGCTCCATTTTGCTAATGAGCGCTGCGATTTTGCTCGTATCTTTGGGGCTTGGCTTAAAAATAGGTGGTGCTCAGTGGTTTTGTGTGGTGCGAAGGCATTTGGAGGGTGTGGTTGCACAGATTTTTGGCTGCGGGTCATTTGGTACTTGATAGCTGCAAGGTGACAATGTTTGGTGGAGGCTTGCAATCTGTTGTAGTTAAAGAGCTGAAGAAACATAGATGTTTGTAATTACTTAATGTTTAAACTAAGTGATTACCACGATACCAGAACCACATTAAAGACACACAATCACCTAAGTTTAGGAGAAGTTATTATTTGTTTTAAAAACCCATACACAACGTACTCAACATGAGTGTCCGGGGAATATGAGTGAAGATTGGGGAACTCAATACCATTCTCCTACAGGCCGGTCATCTGGGGATGGTAGCCGTGCAGCTCGTACAGCTCCTTCATGGTCAGGGTTCGCTCCAGCTGCTCGGGTTCCAGTTGAAAATGGCGCGGCAGGATCCGCCAGCGGTGCACGTTGAAGTAGTTGTACTCCTGGAAGCCCCTGTACGAGGTGTTTGGGTTGTCCGCCTGCCGCATGATCCACAACCGCTCGTACTTGTGATAGCGCCAGCCACGTTGCGCCAGTTCCGCCGCCGCTAGCATCTGCATCATGTCGCCAGGCTGGTTGTAGAAGTAGAAAAACAGCAGTTCCACCTCCATTTGCTCCGTTTTGGGTTGCTGCAGTCCCAGCGTCGCAGGCTTTGGGTACGGCATCGCGTTTTTATCGTGGGTCACCTCGTGGGAGCTGGCACGTTCTACTTCTCCGGCGGAAGCTTTTCTTTTCGTCTCCATAATGCGCTTCACATCATCGCCAAAGAGTTGCGGCATCAGCAGCGAATTCCGCTGAGCCGATTCGAGTTTGTTGGCCAGTTCCAGCAACCCAAAGGCTCCCTTTATGGCGGGACGGACCGGTTTAACATTCATAGTTTCCCACACGGGACGGCCCAGCTCAAAGGTGACTCCTCCTAGAGGCATTCCCGTGCAATTGGCCCTTCAGTCGGGCGCAGATATTCAAGTTTTCGAAGCCCGGTGGCGGAGAGATCCCTGTATTACTCAGGGAGTTCGAGTTCTCGTTGAGGATTCTACCCAAGGCCCTCCGCTTGACGCCCTCGTTCAGGAACTGTTCGCCAAAGATCTGGCTCACATCGAAGCAAGCCGGATTGGTGCGGTACCCATATAGCTGGGGCAGGTACTCCAATCCTGGGGCGCTCCCCGATGGCTGCTCCATGCCCTGAGCTCCCTGTAACTCCTGCCGAGGAACTGCACCGCCCACTACCACATCCCTCAAGCTGGTCAGTTCCTCCTCCTCCTCCGTGTCGCTCAATATGGTCGTCCAGTCCGCTGAAGAAACCGTCGAGGGTAATGTTGTGCCGGGAAGTGCCGGAAAGTGCTCCCGTTGAATGCTAAACTCCGGTGGACTTGGAGTAGGCAGTGGTGATGCTGGTACAAACTTGGGCATATTCTTCACCACATCCACGAAGAGCACCGTTGGCGGCGCTTCCTCTGGCAGGGACATCGGTGTACAGTAAAAAGGCTTCTCCCGCTTGTCCTCCGAGATCTTGGCAAAGTTGCGCTTCATCGTGTTCTCAGGATTAACAAGGAACTCAAATCACAGCAAATTCAGAGTTTCCATCCAAAAAAGCTGAGCAAACAAGAAGAAATGTCGCACGTGACAGATGACGAAAAACGCTAGGCAACACTGGCAATACACGATGACAAAAGACGCTGCCCAACACTAATAAGAAAATAATAATAAAAAAAAAAAACAAAGCCGCGTCAAAAATGTTTTAATTTTTTTCAATATTAATATATTTACCGGACAAAGAAGTCGTTTTTTATTGTTGTCAAAGATTTATTAAGAAAAACAGGGGTAAGTAAAAGTCGTAAATGTACACTTATTTGTTTAATGCAGCGTTATTTAACCGCTTCTTAATATTTAATACATTTTTTCTTACTTAGGTACATATGTTGAGAAATTTTTAAAATCAAAGAATTAAACTAAGCTGCATTTTTTAATAAAAAACCTGTTGGAAAATTGATAAAATTGTTTCCCAGAATACATATTTTGTAATAATAAATGAACACATTATTGATGTTGTGTGGGTTCCACGGAAATTACCATAAAGCAATTTGCACTCTGCAGTCATTAATTTAAGAAAATACACCTGCAGCTGGCAAAGAAAAAGTAAGAAAAATGAATCAAAACAGAAAACAAAACAAAATAAATAGGAAAATAAGATGCACAAAAAGAAGGCTCATCCCTAAAACTGGTTGGGAAGCGTAACCCATTAACTTAAAATGACACCCGACTAACATAAATCTTGTTCTTATGCCAGGCAAAATGTCTCTGGGAATTGTCAGAGGAAAAGGCCACTAAGAGAGAGGAGAAGGAGGAGCTGGAGCTGGCTAATAGCCCAAGTGCTCCTGCCCACAAAAAGTAAAGGAGTATATGGTCATTTGCCTGCCGCAAATCAACGAACTTGTCCGGCGGCCACAAAAGTCATAACACTCGCGGAATCAGGTGCATCACTGCCCTCCTCCCACTTCTTCCTCCTTCCCCTTTTTGTCCCGCAAATTAAGCACAAATAATATAAAAATACAATAATTTAGAATCCCAGCCGCTGGCCAAGAAAAACGATACACATAAGCATGGCCAAGAGCCGAACCAACACACAAAAATCATGAAAAATTGGGAAGGCTTTCAGGACCGATTTTGGGAGTACCCTTCAAAATCCATAAATGCTTTGAGGTCAAAGATTTGATTTTAGACAAAATTAAAACAAACAAAAAAAAAAATAATAATAACTTATTTTTCATCTGCTAAGTGTCATTTGACATTAAAAAAAAACAAAGTTATTTTTTCTAGAGATCTATGCCTCTTTGAGAAATTTGGTTCTTACATAGATAATATATATTAACTGGTATGTATGTATATATATTAACATATCGAGGGCTGTGCAGCCTAAAAAAAACATAGGCTTTATAAAATCCCCCTAATCGTAAAAGATAAGATCAGAGACCATTTTTATTTTAAATTAAGGAATAATCACCAAATTCTAAGTACTTTTCTAGGTAACCGATTCGTTTGAATTTGACAAGTACATACAATTTTTATGTTTATATTACTTATTTTGGAACGTTTTTTGTTAAAATGTAAAATGATTTGTTAAATCACGCACCATTAAGTGAAAAATCAGTAATCAGGACCTGCTGAGTTAAAAAAAAAAGTTCTGAAGTCTTCAGAGTACGTTATAAATTTTGTTCAAAAAGATCGGTGTCTTTAAGTGTTTTAAATAAATATGCTTTATACTTTTAAAATTGAAACGTTAATATAGTGTTTATGACTATTTAAAATACCTCGAAGAAGAGTATAGTAACGACCCCAACTTCCAGGACCACGACTAACGAAGCCAAGCGAAACCATCACGAACTGCGGGCAGAAGCTGCTCCGGCCGCATAAACTGGAATAAATCATACTCATGTTGCCAGGGACAGCGACAAAAGCTGCCCGCTCCGCTCCACGCTCCGCAATCCGCCATCCGCCATCCCCGATCACCTGCCAGTTGGCCGAGATGGGTCAGGCCAATTGCGATGCATTTAAATCGCCAGGGCCAGGGTGAGGGCCAAAGCAAGTGGTGTTCCTAGGCCACAGAGCTAATCGCCGAGAGGTGTCAACTGGTGGTGATCTTAAATTGGATTTTGGCTTTCATTTAATTGCGGAATACTCATTTTATGTATATCAGAATTTTTGCATCGCGCACTTAGGTCACATGGTTATTCCTAGGTTACTAATTTACTAAATGTGGATTTATCTTTTTTAAAAGGGGATTTTATTTGAAAGAAAATAGTTATTCATAGGAATAAAAAAAAAAAAATTAAATATCTCGTTAATATACATTACTTTTATTTGCGATACTGAGAGTAAGCAATACTGTACGTTGAATGTCTGTCTGTGGCGTCCGTCTGTCGTCCGTAAACGTCGAGATCTCGGGACTTAGAGCTAGAACCACCAATTTTGACAGCTTGTATTGAGCGCAGATCAGTTTGTTTCAAAACTACCACGCCCCTTTTCGCCACAAACCGCGAAACTCTGTGGTGTCCTTTTATGCTGGAAGTTATAATGTTATTTGTATTGAAATATCTACTCAATATCTTGAAATCTGGCCATTTTCGATTGTGTATAATGTTTTTAAGGGCATGTTGAATCTTAGACCGACTGCGTTTTCTTGTTTTTTTGTATTTCGATTAACATTTAAAACCATGTCCTGTAAATTTAAATAATAACATGTGTTTTTGTTTATTTGTTGTATTACCAAAAACCCATAGGTACAAAAGTCGCAGTATTTTAAAACAAGAACCATTTTTCTAACCCCCACTCATTACTTACAGATTGAAGAAGCCGCTTTTAGGATCGGTACCTGTTGGCCGCCATCAAGGCGTGTATTATGGAAATTAGCATTGGCTTAAGTGACGCCCCATTCGTCGGCACAAATGACCCCGCTCCGAGCTCCGCCGGGTGCGTGCGCCTCCATTTCGCCTAATGACCAGCAGGAGCAGCACTTGTAGCTGCATCTAAGACATCACTAAGCACCGAAAGAAACTCTGGGAGCATGGGTGAGTTTTACGAGCTCATTGGAAGTGCTGCTCTGGCACAGGAACAGCCGAAACATATGTAAAAGTTCCCCACCTCAGTGGGCTTAGTGGCAGGCGGGCCATTAGCCAAGGCGTTCAGCATAATGGCCATATGTTTATGGGGTTCTTGGCAGTCTTTAAAAATTATTCACAATAGGCGTAGATCACTCTTGGGTTTTAGCCCGTCTTTGTGGGCGTTCGCTAAGTTACGTTTTTTTTTTCTTTTTTATTTACGAGCACCAAGTAATATGGCTAAAAATACTTAACTCTCAAAGTTGCGCAATTTGTAGATACAATTAAAAATAAGCCTATAAGTTAAGTTAATTTAATTTAGTTTAATTTTAGCAAGTTTACGTATGTATAAGTTACAAAAAAAGTGTTGCTTAAATCTCTTTTAAACAATTACAAATTAATTTATATGGCCAAGAAATAAAGTTACAAAAATCAAAAATAAATTTTTTCTAAAAGAATTACCTTGAAAGTATTTATTTAAATTAGATTTAAGATTGTGCACTATTTTCTTAACTAATTATCAAGGTTTTGTTTGCACTTCGTAGGCATTTTTTATGTGCTAGCCAGGGGTAAACAAATTATGAGCCACCATAAACATTGGCATTTGCAATCAGAGCACAGGAGCAGGAGCAACTGCAGCACGCACTGCCGGCAACTGAATGGCAGGTAGACGACAGGTAGCCCCTCTCCTCTCGATACCTGGACTAAAGTTAGCCAACGTTGGTGGCACTGTGGAAGGGGACAGGCGAAATGGAAAGCCTGGAGAGGATGGAGGGGACACTCACTAACTGGCCGAGTGTCAAACTTGCCAAATTGAAAACGAAGTTACGATGCAATCGCAGATTTGTTTATGCTGCCGTTTTGAACCGAACGCAATTATATTTATTTTTTTTACTTTTTATATTTTGCGCTGCAGTTGAAATTTAAATTTAATGAAATATTACGCGCACGTGTCAGCGGAGCGATAAAATTTATTTACGCAGCATTTGCGGGTCAAGTGAAAGCACATTTTTCTGCAGGCCTTCGGACCTTCAAATTGAATTTACTCTGCGAATTAAAAATCGAAACCGAAATCGAAATGTAAACCTGACTTAAAAATGGGCGTAGGGCAGTCGCATTGACACGCGGCCATATTTTAAATGTCAACAGGAGGCTGGGGGAGATCGTATGAGATCTCGATCCCGATCCCCGATCCCAGGCCACAAGCCAAGGATGGGGCTATCATCCGCCTTGTCCCTGCCCAGTCCCATCAGAAATTCAATAAAATACCATTAAATTACAAAATGAAGACAATTCATTTTTCAGTTTTTTCTTGTTTTCCTTATTTTTCGATTCCCTTCGATGCGATTGCATTTTGTTTCTTTAAGCAGGAGCATTTACTGTCGCTTTGCGGTTATAAGCAATAAAGTATTAAAAAATCCTTCTGGCTTATAAATGTTCAAAGCGACATTTATCGTAATATTTTATGAAATCAGTGAATATTCGGTGAACGTTGCAAGTTGCATTGTGACTTTGACTTGCTGGGTATTCGGATTCGGGTATTCTATTGTGTGGGCCATAAAACTCGAATGATGGATGTTAGTTGGCTCGACGTTGAATCCGCAGTTTGGGGCTTAATTTATCTTGATGTACTTGCAGCTCTCAGTGGGTTTGACAAGGTCAAAGATTATGGCTTCGATTTGCTGTTGATGTATGGGAAATGCTTATACTGAATGACCGAAATGGTTTTATTTAGACATATTTTTAAGAACTTATTTTTGGCAGTCTCAAACTAAATTACTTGGAATTGTCAAGATAAGGGAAGCAAGCGGTTGAATTTAGGAATTTATAGCTCATACAGTTGACTTTTAATCAAGTTAAAATATTTATAAAATATTTTTTAATAACTAATTTTACAGAGCATCCCGAAGTAAATGCACTGAATCCTCCGGCACAGGGATCATAATTTCAGCCATAATCGAATACCAACCAGTACCGAGGAAGTGAAAAAGGAAAGGAACGGAATCGGCCCAAGAGTAATGGCCAAGGGTTGGCCAGGGCAACGCCCATCACATACTACCGAATCGAATCCGGGGCGATTTTTCTTATTGCCTTCAACTTTGCACTGCCAAAAAATACCCAAAAAAAAAGAAGAAAACGAGCCAGAAAACGAAAAGACTGCGGCGCAGCGCACTTTCAATTAATCAAGGAAATTAATTAAGGCCCGTGGATGGATGGTGGTGCACTGGTGGTGCAGTGGTGCAGCACCCGGTTCAGTGACCAGCCAGCGGGCAGCAGCACGCTCACCGATTGCAACATAATTTTCATTTGGCTCAGCATGCGTTTTCATCGTTGCGGTTATCATTTGGACACTTGGACTGGAACTGCGGCTGGAACTGCGACTGGGATTCGGATTCGGATTGGAACTGAGCTGAGACTCAGCCTGGTCAATTAGCACGCATGTAGCTCGCCGGGCGCTTTCGGGGCGATAATTAAACGCAGGTCGCTGGAGTTCGGTTGCCAATCCTGGTCGCTGGTGACAATTGGCCACGATTTATGCACGGCCCCGATTGCGCAACATTTTCCTAATAAATTTTAGAGCCTAATCTTGGAGCTGCACAAAATGCTACATGCTGCGTTCGGCCGCCTGAGCTGGGTTAATGGGTAATCGGAGCGGTCCCCTAAACCTCCGAGTGGTAGTAGCTCAGCACGATCACCAAGTCAGCAGCCACAACTGCGGAAAAAGGAGGATGTGGTCATCATCATTCGTAGGGAATGAACACTCACAGCCAATCATGAAGAACGCATAGCCCACCAGCTCATAGTCACACACTCCGTTGGCTGCATGCAGCATGTGGGCCACCATCTCCAGAATCAGGCCACCAAGACGCCACACCATGTGCACGGGCAGCAGGTTGGCATTGTTCTGCAAAAGGATACTACTCTCAGATAAAAAGCAAGTATGTCATTAAATATTTTAGGTATTTCCTTGAAAGTACTTTCTTATTTGTTTTGGAAAAGTTATTTCCTTGATGGACAAATGTTAAAGATTTTTTGTTATTTTTAATTATTATAGGCATTTACATATTTTTTAAGAACTATTTGTATTTCACTTTATTCTGGTATTTGACAATTATTATATTATTTGTGTTCTCCTAGGAGTTAAGACGGAAATGAGACGTTCAATTTTAAAATCTATTTGTATTATCGTTCAATTCAGTGTACAAATTTCATTAAAATGGATATGGCCTGTAAGTTTTAGATTAATTAAAAAATGTAAAATTGATGGAAATTATGGTTCCTAGTTAAGACACCTAAATAAGTTTAAAACCTTAGGATATCATGATTTACAAGCTTTAAAACAAGTGGTTAAGTGCATTTTTTTTGTTACACTAATAAAAATGTGTAAAAAAAAATATGTTTAATAAACACCCTTACCCTGTAGACTGCAGTTAAAAGCCAAAGTTCTGAACAGACATTCCAGATCGTGGAAATGACCCAGATGATAAAAATTTGACCACAGAAGTGTCCTTTGCCGTTAAACGTCAGGAAAATAGTGTCGATTATCTCTACGGTTAGACCTGTGTACGCAACGGTTAGGGATCCTTGTCTCAAACTATAACAAAAGCACTTTTTTAATAATGTCATTCTGAAAATTGAGAGAAGTTTGTTAAAAGAGCTTTATAATTACCGCTTGACACTTACGTGACTGTTATAAAGCCTTCTCCCTCCCAAAACGGCTCAGCTCCATTTCTGTCGTCAAATATTCGGAATCCCTAAAACACTTGACAATGTTTCGAAAGGAACCCTTTCGACCAATTGCTTTATACATATATTATATAATGGGAAAACCTAGAACCTAAACTCGAAAGTTTAGGTTTTGTCTTCTGTACATACATATGTACGTGTGTTTTGGTTTTAAATAAATAAATGTTGACAACATTTTGAAAGCTGCTTGTTACCCGGCTTTTTTTCGTTCAACCAATCTCTGCCTATCTAATCAAAAGTGTATCTTTCCATTTTAACACTTTTTTATAACCAGATTGAGTTTAGTATCTTTTGGCCCCCCTACAGATTGTGTCAAAATTACGAGAATAAAAATAAAGTCATTAAAATGTTGCCCACGAAACAACCTCGTAATCCTAACCAGCGCCCTATGCCCCTCACAAGGGAATTGATACAGGACATAAGGGCCCACCGGAATGAGTACCAAACAACAGTCGGCGATCATCAAGTGGTGGAGAGTGTGGGTGACAGCAGGACGAATGCAGGACGAGCAGCTCCTTTGGACATCAGGCGGGCCAGTGGAGGAGCTGCCGATGGTCCCATTGTGGTGGCTCCTACAGTTCCATTAAGTTTCGTTTCCAAACCCAAATCGAAGCCTGAAAAGAAGAAAAGCCCAGATGTCAAGGAGCAGAAGTTGGAGGTTAGAGAAGTTGAGGTAAAACCTCCGGTCAGGGATCCCAGGATGGAAAAATTAGTCAAAAAGCTGCGCCTTTTTTTCAAGCCGGATAATGGAAGCAAAGCAATGATTTTAAAGCCTTTTACGGACCCCATTGCATTTTACCCTCTGCAGTCCTGGATGACCAACTATTCCCCCCATCAATTCGTATTGATTGACCGGAAAACGGAGTCCATTGTCTCGCTCAGCATTAGCTCGAGCACTGTGAGTTCTGATCTCAGTATCACCAGTTCCCATGAGTCCGTCATTTCGGAGGTGGATCTGCTGGATGAACACACGGAGAAACGCAATCGGTCCAAGGAGCTGCACTATAGCTTACAGATTCACCTGGTTAACATGCTCCTCTTGCCCAAAT
This sequence comes from Drosophila oshimai, assembly GCA_018150695.1. NCBI lineage: Eukaryota > Metazoa > Arthropoda > Insecta > Diptera > Drosophilidae > Drosophila > Drosophila oshimai. Next base: position 284,456 of record JAECWM010000286.1, read on the forward strand.
CCCGCACCTCGTTGTTTCTCAACCAGAAAAAGGATTTGACCAGTTGTTTGGGCGGATACAGAGACCGTCCATGGCACAAATACACCGAGGAGGATAGGAAGCGGGATTTAGAGGCGGCTGCCTATCTGAAAAGCTCCAAGAATGTGCGTCGTCAGTGAAAGTGAAAGATTTCTAAACAATTTGAGAAATTGTGCCTGTCATGCGGGGGGTTTTCGGTGTATGGAATTTTTTCTTGGGAAAAGCTTTTAGCTGGGACATCTTATCTGCGGCTAGGGCTAAAACAAAAGCCGTGTTTTCCCCCTCCGAGTTTTCCCAGAGCTATTCATCGACCTGGTTGTCATGTGTGAGCTTTCTTTTGTGGCATCTCCCTGGATGATTTAAGTGAGTTCTTATTGGCTCTATAAAAACCAGTTCCTTACAGCAGAAGAACAATTGCACCGATTTTATAAACATTTTTAAAAAATTACATCGATACAAAAATAATTTTTTAAATGTACTTTCCTTTTTAAAATAAAAAAATAAGCACTGGTCGTTGAAATAATCAGGGAGCTTCATAACATTCTTATTTAGAGGTATACGAATAAATGCTATTTTTTAATTTCCAAGATAGTTAATAAATATTTTCAATGAAGAAACCTACTTTTTCTAAACACATTACAATACACGTTAATTAAGTTGATTTAAAACTCTTATAGAAAATATTTTCCAAAGTGCAGAGACCACAACTTTTACCCATTTGACAGCAATTTCCCTGACATTGCATGTCGATCACCCAAAATGTCCGCCTCACCGTCCTTCCCCTGCAAACATTTGCCAATTTAGGCTTGAAAGTAATGATTTTTATTACTGCTGCGGCAACATTGAAAACTTCCCCCCATCTGGAGTCACTTCGTCATGTTCGTGGTCCATCGATATCCGCGGGCTCTTTGCATTTTGGCCAAATATTAGCACACAATTCGATTTTGCATGCCAACCTCTGCGGGAGGAGGAGGAGGGTTATGGTTTTGGTTTCCTCCAGGGGGAACCAGTCAATTTCCACGAGTGCAAGTGGCGAGTTTTCCATGACACTCCATGATCTCTCCACCACTGTCCACTGTCCTCCGGCAGCTGTGCGCTTTTCGCTTTCACCTGTTGGCCTGAGTTATGTAAAAATCCACTGTCAAATTAATGGTGATTTATATATGCGGTTTAATGGGCACTTGGCATGGGATGCGGGTACTCCTCCGTATACGGTGATCATGAGTGTGAATGTGCCTCGATAGATTGGCCAAGTGGCCTTAAACTGTTGCTGTGGGTAAATTATTTTGGATATACCGTGAAAGGAGAGCATAAAATGATTAGGCTCATAATTTTTAAAAGAAAAAACTCTGCGGAGAAAGGTTAGAATGAGTTATCTATGATGAAAAGAAGAGGGGACGTAGTAGATAAAAGATATAACCAAATATATGATACAATATTCTTGTTTTATAAAATTGTAAATATTTTGCAATTGCAATGTGTTTATAAACTTTAAATAAGAGTCCCAGAATTGCAGAGTTGCAGAATATTTTGCTTAGCATTTTACACTATTATAATTCAAATAAGGGAAACAAAGTGAATTTATCACATTGATTTATAAGGTACATTTTCTGTGTAGCTTTTGCACAGTTTATAATGTTATGTTTAATAAAGAATTTAAGACAGGAAATTGTTTTTAAGTTTTGTAAATAACCAAAAAACAAAATTTTCATTAAATTCCCAGTGACTTAAAAGTGGGAAATGTGGTTTCATCCACCTGCCTCCTCGTCCGTCCAGAGAGGCTGCTCCCAATAATTCCATGTAATGCGAGGTCGGGGCGATCTGAACAACAACACCCAACAAGTGGTCCCGCTTAATCCGTCGTTTAGTTGGACATCCGCGGAATGTTAAACCCATGCACTTAGCGATAATCCAAGTCAAACAAAATGCCTACAAGTGGTGGGGGCATGTCGGGGGCAATTACCTGGACCTGGACCTGGACATGCGAGTGTCCAGGAGTGACTTGACTGATGATGGCTCCCAGACATCGTCGCAGGCGTCGCGACAAAATGCCACCGCACTCAAATCCGCGATCCACGGACGCGTCTCGCGAGTGGTGACAATAAAAGTGCAAGGCAATTTGCGAATGCGTCTCTAATTGAGCCCACTGGGGGGAAAATTGGTAGATAAACTATACACAGTGCGAAATTAGTATGGGGGATCTTAAGGTGCAGTAAAAATGTAACCGAATCATAACTTGGGTGAAGGTGCTTGGTGTCACCGTTTATAAGTAATTCATTTTATAAAAATATGTGAAAAAGTATTGTACATTTATTAATAAAATATGTAAAAGAATTTTTTATTTTTTGTCATTACTATTATATTATATGGACAGAGAATAAATATGTTTTGTAAATGCATATTACCTATAGAAGTATTGTTTATTTTGCCCTATTTAAATTTTTTAAAGAATAGTCATGTCCTAATTTTATTTTAAATTAACATCCAGGTGCAGTTGCAAATTTAAATTAGCCATGACGTTTTTAGAAAGGTGTTTGAGATGTCAAGTCTTTGATTTAGTCAGAGCCACGAAGGCTCTGCTCTTTTTTTTTTTTTTTGGTAGCCTGCCAGGTGACAATCAGCTGGTACATATATTTTTACTTGAAATTATTTCTTTAATTTTGCGCACACATGAAAAGCAGGGAGAATTTGAGGGGCAGGAGAAGTTGGACCTAGTGCGATCGGAATTTTTATTTAGAAAGTTGCACTGGGAAGTCAAGTCGATGTTGGTGGTGGCGGAGTTTAATTTGCATTTGCCAACTCTGAGCGACATTTGGCCAGTGAAGGAGGAGGAGGAGGAGGGATATGGAAACCGAAGCCCAGACAAGGCGACATTCTTCTCCTCCATTCACTTTTCTTTGGGCCAAACAAAAAGCCGTTTAGCCGCAATTGGGTCATTTAATAATACTGGTAATAATCGTAAAGAGGGGACTCCCTCGCACCGCTCACGATTTCCTATTCTAATTCTGTCAATCATCCCGCTGCAACTGTTTTTTCTTACCCAGCTGATCTCGTGCTCCATTTGATCTTGATTTTGATCTTTAACTTGTCTTGACGCATATTTGATATTGTGCCACACCCCATTTTCTCCGCCTTCTCCTCTTTCCAGCGAAATGCTTTCTACTCCGATCTACACTGATTGTCTTTGTCTCGGCTGAAACGTTTGGCTTTAATGGCTTTTGATTGATTATCGCGTGCCATGGGTGCTCCGCAGTGCTCCAATCTCTGTGGGTGCTCGACAGGCCCTCTTCACATCTGGATTCATCTGAATCTTCAGCTACGGACTCAGCTCCAGGTGGTGTCGCTTGGCCCACGATCGAATCTCTTCTTTTGTTGGCTTTCATTTGAAGTCTGCTTAATTAGCTCGATATGTGTGCCTGCCTTGTTGACTCTCTGCACGTGCTCTGATCTCCTCCAGCTCTCCAGCTCCACCTCCACCCTTGTGATGGGATGTCAGCTCAGTTCCTGGTACAGAAAACCACTTGGGCAGGCATGAGTGGGCACATCCAATCGATTGTAGAAGTTCAAAGTTGAAATTTGTTGTACAAGGTGGAGTGGAAGGGGTAACCTACGTGACGCATAAACCAGCGGGGGAAATTACTTTCGAGGAAGTTGGTGGAACACTCAAAACCGATTGATGCAAGAAGTTTTTAAGAACACTTTATAATTGGTTCGAAACACAATTTTTTGTTCCTTATTACGTAATCATTGTTTTGTATTCGTATAAAAATATAACAACTACAGTTTGAAGACTTTTAAAGGTTACAAAATAATCATACAATTAATGTTTTTTTATAATAATATGTTTCAACTTGTTTCAATATTATTTTCTAATATTTTTTCTAAAAGAAATTTGTTAACGAAATTTAAAATTTCTGTGCTTGCTAGGAAATTTTCACGATTTTCAAACTGTCATAAAAATTTACAACCCATTTCCTGTTTTCAAATCAATAGATATTATCAAATTAACATAGAAAAGTTGCTTAGCAAAGAGGTAAAGCCAAACGACTACTGTAAATTGATGTGCACTTCACTCAAACCCTAAACCGAATTAATTTTCCATTAAAACCATAGATAATCTGGCTGCAATATTACTTTTCCTGCCAGCCTCAACTTTCCACTCATTATGAATGTAAGTTGACAATTTTGGCCCGCAGTTCATCGATGGCTGCATCTCCATCGCTGCCATCAAATGACTCTGACTTTCCCGACTCACCATCATCGTCTCATCACAATAATGTCCTAGTCGGTGAAATCAAATCCCAGCGAATGTGCTGTCAAAAAATGTTATTCAACAAGAGAGTTGGGAGGAGGGGTCGCTGGAGATATATAAGATGTATAAGGGGTTATCCAACTACCGACTACATATGTCAACACCATGAACTTGAAACCCACTAACAAAAAAACGGAGACCGTTGGACCTGAAACTAAGGAGCAGGAGCTCAAACCTCTAAAAGCATTTTGTATTCTAATTAGATTGTCAGCGGCACGACAACAACCTCATTTTGGCTCAAAAAATGCCTTTTCACATTTGCATTAGCGCCAACGTGAGGAGAGAAGACAAAAATCTGCATAAACTTTGGACAGTTGGTCGGGAGTACACTGAGAAAAATGTGTAGGTATTCACATCTATTTATCTATGTAAAATTAAGAAGGATGTAATAAGATATTTTTCAGTTTTACTTTAAAAAACAATTTAAGAAGATTATATATTATTTATTTAAGTTGTTACTTTCTTAACATCATTAAGAAGTTTTATATTAAAACAATAATATAGTTTAAATAAGGTTTATAATTTATTTTTTTTTAGATTTTTATTTTAGTGGTTTTGAGAAACCTTGATGACAAAATTTGAACTCTTTTTTTATATTAATAATATTTATATTAATAAATAATATAATATTATTATAGTTCATATTATAATATAAATAGCTTAAGCTTTTCAGTGAATTTGCTTCCTGTTTTTCCTTGTAAAACATTAAATATTTTTTAGCCCTTTAATCATTAACAATAAAATAAAAGGCCATTTAGAGTTTTTATTCTTAAAAGAAAAATTTATTTTTATTTTAAATTTATTTTATAAAACCGATTTAAATTTGTATAAAATTTAGTAAGTCTAACTAATTTTTTGGTAAGTGCAGTGGAGTAGGAGTTTGCAGTTTGAAGTTCATTAACATGCACAGGTTAATTACCGTTGTTGTTGGCCGCTCGAGGAAATGAGCCATTAGAGGAGGGGAGTTGGAGTAAGAGTTCAGGAAGAGATGCTGGTGGCTGGAGGCTGGAGCGCCGCAGTAGCCGAAAGCCGGCGATAAAACTGGCTAAAAGCATACATAAAAAGACACATGTTAAGTGTGTGAATGTATTCTTGTGTATATATGGGGGGAGGACTGTGACAAATGCTCAGGCTCGAGGAGGAGGACGTGCCCGTGGCCACTGCTGCTGCTGCTGCGCTTTCCTGGCCAACATGCAAAATGTTGCACTGATAAGAGACACAAAGCCAAAGGAGTCATCCGTTTGCAGTTTCCAGTTGGCCCAACTGCAGCGGTAAATGAGCATCCCGGGCACGATCATTAAAACAAAAGCGGCAGCCGAGGAGCCATCACTGACAAGCCATGACCAAGAGCAATGGCCAACAAAAAGGGGTTGGCTTTTTGATGGGATTTCCGACTATCAAATACCTGGTATTTGGAGTTCTTGGACAATATTTACAGTGCAAAAACATCGCAATTAGATAGATAGACATCAGTTTTTTGTATTTCCATCTATGTACCAAATTTATTCTCAATCTGACACTGAGAAAGATTTTTAAGGTGATGTTATAGAAGATAACCTACATAACAAAAAATGTCGCCAAAAAGTATGCAAATATTAAAATTAAAAACTATTTTTATATGCGCGTAATTGAATCTTTAATTTAAGATTTTTTTAAAAATATAAATTATTGTTTCATAAAAATTTAAAAAACAAATTATTTTTTTAAATGGGAAATTTAAGAATCTTGCTGATTTCAATACACCCTTCAAACTCCCCCACAAAAGGGTATCCAAAATAAATACAACAGTAGAGCAGCAGGCAGCTACCAAGTTTCTGCCTTCTGGTGTTGGATTGCCTTAAACGATCCGCGTGAATAACTAATTTCAATGGAGTCTGTGCCGCTCGCCTCTCAACATTTATCACCCACCATCGGAGGAGCAGGAGCCCCGAGGTTTTAGCCAGAGGCTAAACAGAAGTTAAGCTGCAGGAGAGCCCTAATCCCAGAAGACAATGGGACAGTTCATTTATTTTTTTCGCTCCTCGGCCACTTTTTGTCCGCTTGCCCGCACAAACAATAAAAAGTTAGTGCCGGACTGCGTAGGACATGACTAAAAACGCAACGAGCCAGGGGATCGGTCTTAATGAGCTGAAAGACTATGAGCTGGACTAGCAAAAAGGAGCTGCCTGTGCGAAGTGTGGTCAAGATAAGTTTCCTGAAAACACAGGCTGGCACAGACTCACAGATTTAGGTGAAGAACAAGTGGGCCTGGGTTTTATGTAAAAGCGCGATGATCTACAAAAGTTGTAAGAGCTGAAGGTAAACAGAGATTTTGTTGATGAGATTAATGAATTATTGTTTTATGGGCTTATCCCTGTTTTATTGAGGGGAAAGGTTTTACATGTAGGCAAGAATACATTAGACTTGAAATATTCATGATTTATTTAATTTTTATTTTAAGTTTTTATTTTGTCAATTTAACTATTGTAAAAACATTTTGTTTGAACTACTTTATACACTTGATATAAGTTTTTAAGCTACACAGATTTCACTATACAAGTACTGGGTGTCAAAACTGTAATTTTAATGAAGGTACTTATTTTTCGCACTGGAATACATTTTTATATTTCACTATATATTGTTCTGTCATAAATAAAAAAAAAATCAAGTGAATCCCCATTTATCTTTTAATCCAAATCCAAAGCAGTTGGTCTGGTGAAGTAGATGGTGCTCTTCTTGTCCGCTGTCAAGGCCACCAATATATTCTGCACCTCACACTCCGAGTTGTACAAATAGGCCTCCGTAAACTTAGTGTTAGCATGGCCATATTGCGTATATTGATGGGGAGCCTGGTTCACGGTGACCAGTTCAAAGGCCTCCCTGCAGTGGTCCTTGTCCCTATAGTTCTCATTGTAGTAGCCAAAGGGTATGAGGTTGCTAAGTGACTCATGTGGTGTGTTGATTTCCCCGATTAGGTGACGGGTCACCTCCTTTGCGGTCACACTATCTAAGTTCTCCTGGGGATCGGAGATATAACCCCTGAAATGGGAGCCTTTGATCTCCACATCCAGAAAGTAAATGGCATTGCTGATCAGCGGGAACGTTCCATTGAAGCACTTGTAGCCAATGCCCTCGCCTCCAAAGGTGCTGCACTCGAAATTTTTACCTGGCTTCGCTCCCTTCGCATCCCAAATGGAAAACAGCACCGTGAACTTGGAGCTCTTGTCGTAGTTCTGGATACCTATGTAACCACTCGATTCGGTGGTGTAGAACTGCAGGAAATTATAAACTCCATCGTTGCGAGGATTCGGACTGGTCATCCACTGGAATATACTGCGAATGCCGTTGAATCCTTGGTCCTGGTATTCGATTATTGCCCTGGCATTGCCCAAAACATCATTGAATCGAGGGGAGCCGGCACTCAACTGCTCCTGACGAAGGACACTCATGAACTTGGTCATGTCCTGCTCGGCTTCCTGCGGAGTGGGACGTTTGGCCAGGATTCCAGTCAAACCCACTAGGAAAACTACGGATAATTTCGTATATGCACCCATTCTTAACTTTGATTGATTTACGACTGTTTTCCGATCAGTCAGTAAGTCTCTTTAAATAAGACATTCCTCGAGTGTTTATTTTTTTAAATGATAAGCTGACAATAATTTTTCTATTGCGCCAGCCTCTTAACATAGTGATAAAACCCAACTCAATTGACTTAGTTTTAAGTTATTTACAGCAGATAATTAAAGAGCATTCTACATATAATTCACGAATGACAGTTATACAACTCAATTACTCTAGAATTTGTACAACATTATTGCACCTTTAAATAGTGTTCTAAAAAACAAAAATTTATTTTCTTGTTGTATGTATAGGTACTATTATTATTATTTTTTTTTTTTATCCTATCGCTAAAAATTTGTCAATTTTTTTGTTTTTCTGTGCTTTTCCATAAACAGGAAATTATTTATTCACATAATTATTTAACTTAACAGTTCACGATTTTAATTTTTATAGAACAATTTACAAATATTGTAATAAGTATACGTATTACCAATTTTTACTGTAAATTATAATTACTTAGTTCAAGCACTCATCCATTTAAAGTGTCTCTTAATGAAAGGCCTCGCAACTGATACTAATAATTTGAAGAACCCACATCGGGTAGCAGAGAAGCTTTCACAGGTATCTACTGATTGTTGCGAAAGACACACATTAAGGGCATTAACCACTGGCACTCAAATTGTTATTGACCCACAAACTGCTGACTGGGCTGAAAATATTCCATTCGGATCAGGGTCCGTAACCCAAAGTCAAGGCAGAGTTCAAGTCATAACTCAGCGATCCTCCGCGATCCCGATCCTGATCACCATCCTCATCCCATCCTCATCCCTATCCTTAGTCTCATTCTCATCCTCAGCAGGCCGCATCAGCAGTCAGGGAACGTAGCACTAAATCAAGCCCACATGGAGTGGAGTTCAGGCCATGCGACCAGCATCAGTTGTTCTTTTCTGTTCTGTTCTGTTCCCTCGCTTTTTTGACAGTTTTGCGCACAGTAGCAGTTGCAGTTGAAGTGGAAGTGCCAGTCCCTAGACCAAAGAACAGTAGCAGAGTGCAACTGCACTGCAAGAAAAATCCTAATCTTAAATCAGAAAAAATTTTGAAAGTTTGAGTACCTTTTTTAATTCAAATCCTTGATGGTAAATTCCCTAATTTCTCTTGAATTATAAAACTTAAAAAAGGGTTATTATGAGTTCATCCTCCTTTAAAAAAGCTATATAATCAAGCCGTGAATGTGGGATTAAAATTGATAGTTACTTACAAAACTTTATAAATTAGGCATTTTAGATATTTTAATGAAGTATTTTTTCCTTGATTTTTTTAAAATGTGAATGAAAATATCTAATAATATTATCCACACTTTTTGACTTTGTAAACACACAGTAAGTATTTACTACATAATAAATAATAAAAATAATAAATGTTTGACCAAATTGAACTCAAGCCATTTTTTTTATAACTTTAAGTTATTGTGCTATTGCATATTTTTGTAGAAATAATAAAAATAATTTTTTTAACAAACTTACAATTTATAAATTTAGACAAGAAACTAAAGTCTAGAAACTGATAGAAAGGATTTTCTGAGGATCCATGAGGATCAGGAACAACCTATAAAAACTAACAATTAAAAGTCTTCCGAGTCCAAATGGAGATGTTCCAATCCGTTCTTGTGTTTTCCTCTATTTTTTTGGTGCAGCGTAGAGGCCGTAGTCTCATCCCCATCCTCATCATCATCATGTTGACTGAGGCATGATAAACGCAAGCTGGGCAAAGGCGCAGACCAAACACATGTTGCCTGTCGAAGATTCAGGCGGAACAGAACGCGACCCACAGTATCTTGGCCTGGTCTATGGACTTTTCAGCTGAGTGGATGCTTCGTTGGAACTTGGAACTGGCACAACCTTTCGGTGGCTCCACATAAATTTTAAATATCCGCCAGAGATGCGCCTGCGTGGAGCAGGGCTTCCTTATTTGGCAGCGACCAATGGCCAACTGGCTGGTTTTTTTTTTTTTTGTTTACCCATTTTTATTGACCCGAGGGAGAGGCGAACAGCAGAGCCAGTGGCTCTCATTAGTGGATTCGGGGCGCATCGGGGCGTATGAGTAATGCAACGCAATTTGCACGCCTTGAAAGGATTAATTCGTTAACAATTTTTCGCCGCTGTAATATGCAAGACAAAACCAATAAATCTATTAATTAAGCCGACATTTGTTTAGCATCTGTTGCGATTTCCTTTTCCTCTGCACAATTTGATAAATATGTCCAGTTCAAGTCGAGGCTTTTTTACTTTTTTGGCTGGTTGGTCTCAGTTTCCGAGCGAATTTGCTAAAATTTAAGACAGTGGGTGGTCCAGATTGGAAACGGTTTTTCGGCTGAATGAATCAACTGACAGTACAGTGGTGCATGTCTTTTTGAAAATGAAAATACAAATAATTTTTATAGTAAAATGGTAACTCTTACTGTGTAATCGCTTTTCCTAAAACTTTTCCCTTTAAAAATCGCTGTCCCTCAAAATGTTTTTTTTAGAACATCTCTTTTAAAAAGCAATTGAAAAATGTAACATTTTGAGTGTATATTATAGTAAAAGCCAATTTTAAATACACAACTTATAAATATTATATTTTTAATAAAGCCTACACCTGAAATAATATTTAAAAAAAAACACACTTACTTTCGAAGGAAAATATTATTATTGTATTTTTTTAAAAGCCTAAGGGTTTATTCTGTCAAAACTTTCTAAAAAAAACAAATTAAGATAAAAAGAATGTAAAAAGATTACAACTTTTGAAAATGTACCCTATGTATATAGGTATTTGATAAAATTCCTTAAAAATTCTTTCCCGAAATTTATTTAGCATCGTAAAAATTTGATAAAGTTTAAATTTTATAAAATAACATTTTTAAAGTAATAATTCAAATTTTGTATTTATTTTAATGTTGGTTAACTCCACTGTGCTGGGCACAATAATCCAATTGCCGACAAGTAACAACCGACTGGAAAACTTCTGTGGCCGCTTGGTGTGTATAAATTTGCCAAATTAAAAAGCGACAGCAACGGTAGGCCCAAGAAGGTTTTCAGTTTTTTAGGGGGGTTTTTAGGGGGCAGTTGGGTTGGGGAGGTGGGCTTCGAGATCGAGAGTTGTGAGTAGCAAAGCCACCCACAGCCGCCCCCAGATGACGCAACAGGGAGCCTGTCGCAGGCGTCTATAAATAAACCAGATGCCAGAGTAAATCAAAACAAGGCACGAACATGTGGCGCTTGCCGCTTTTTTCCAGCCAGGATCAAGTGGGCCGACTGGGATTGGGATAGAGATCGGGATAGGGATCTCGGGTGTGGTCGCCACTGTGATATGTGAGCCCAGAATGGAATCGGATCGGATTGGGATTGGGTTGTGGATTTGGCTTGGATTTGTCATACCCATCTGGGCCCATAAATTCGTTACGCATTTTCCAAGCCAGCCGCACCGCACACACAATGTGGCCATAATGTTCCCGATCCGGCTTTTGATCTGGCCCGTTGTCAACATCTTATTCCCGTCCTGACATGATTGATTTTTCATGTTCCCAGCAAAAAGTGGAAGTGGAAGGCTCTCTGGGGTCAGTTGGGGACTTTCTAAAAAAATATTTCACTCAGGCTTTCGCACTCATCGCCAATTTGCACAGAAAAAAATGTAATTTTCATAATTCTTTTGTTATAGTTTTTTTTTAAGTTAAAGTTTAAACACAAATAAATATATTCAAACATGTATTTAAATATATTGAAGAAATTATTGTCAAAGATCATAAAAGTTTTGTGAATAGAGACCAAAAGTATTGTATGTTGAAAACTGTACTGATGGTAATGTTTTAATTATTTAATTGCTTTCCCTTTAAAAGTAATAAATCCCTCAAATTAAAACATACTTGTTAAAAGCCTTATTGATTTGTGCTTTGATTTTTGTTCATCTATTTTATTAGGTAGTTCATTAAGAGACTTAAAATATATTTGAATTTTTTAGTTAAACTTATAATTTTTTGTATTCTAAAATCTCTTTTAATAATCTGTTTAAATTTATTTGTAATTTTTTCTGTGTGCAAAAAATGCCAAAAATGTGCACAGAAAGTCGGTCCAACAGAGGTAGAAACTCTGATGCTCTGCATAGTCTTAGGCTTAGGTTTTAAGCCATATTTGGTAACAAAATCCATAGCCATTCACACCTCCCACACGGGGGGCAGTAACCATTACATCAACATCAAATTCTGATGGCAGTAAAAGTGCCTTAAAACGTTTGTAATTGAAATTTATTGTGCCGCAAGTGTTGCACAAATTATTTTGTTTGATATGGCCGAGGGATCTAAGATCCCAGATCGGAAATCGGAGATCCAAAAGAGTTTTGCCGACAGGGGGCAAGAATCGTCGCTTAGTGGAGCAATCAATCGACTATATATGGCCGGGAACTGGGGAAAACACTTAGCCAAGACAATTTCATTTGGCTTTATGGCCGACCAAAATCGGCCATGTGAGAAAACTGCGCGGAAAAGTAAAGCAGCAGCCGGAGCAGCAGAAAAGAAGAATTGGGCTGGGAAAAGTTATTAATATGGGTCGATGTCGATTGCCCTGGGCTACCTGGTAGAAACCAACTCTTCTACCAGCACCAGCCTCTTCTATCCTCGAAGTTGGCTTCCAATTTTGGTAGCTTGATTTGTCACGATGCTTTTTTTTTGCCTGGTTTCCTGGCGGTTTGGTTTTGGTTTTTTGTTTTGTTTTGTGGCAACCGGGAGAAGACAAACAAATTGGTCTGTAGTTGAAAATTGACAAGAATTTCGTGACTTTGTCACCTCTTTTTTCCCTTTTTTTTCTCTCGAGAGATCTTACAACGCCCTCGAAGGCAGCAGGAGCTTTCTTTCCTTGTGGCCTCCGCTCGTTAAGTGGCAGCCAGCGCGTGCGCATTGAAGTCGCTCCACCGGCTTCAAGTTGCACAGAATCCCCTTGAGCCCCCCTAAACCCCCTTGAAAAGAGCCACTGCCCCCGCCCCTGAAAATCACTTCATCATCGGACATCGGGCCATTCTAAAGTCAAAGCTGCGACTGAAAAACTCTTGTCAGATTTATTTCTCGGTTTCGTTGGTGTTTCTTTTTAGTGCTGCTGCTGCTGGTTGTATAGTGTACACTATTCCCATACTCTGTGGTTGAAAGTCACTTGGTGGTCAGTATTTATTAAAGGGTTAAAAACATTTTATATATTCAAAAACCTATTCAGAAGCATTTAAATTCATAAATTCATATGAATCTAGTTTTGTCGTTGGAAGCCTACCAATATTTTAACATAAAGCTAACTTTATTTGATTTAAATTTAAATTTTTTTTTTTTTTTCTGACAATTTTGTTATAAAGTTTTTATAAAACATTAATAACCTTTTTTCTTTGAAAATAAGTTTTCAGTATAAATATATTGTGCACTTCTTATTTTCATTTATACTTTATTAAACTTTTAACACCACGATTTTATTTAATTTAATTTTTTTTTAAAGAAGTTATTAATTCCATAAGAACTTTAAAACGAACTTCAAATGTTTCAAAATATAACTTACTATTAAAAGTATTTATTGGTAATATTTCCTTGGTAAGAGCATTAAAAGTCACCCAAAGGATCCAATAATTCTCCTACTTACTTCATTTGGTTTATTGTGATTTTTATTTCTTATCCCTTTCTTCGGTTCGTTTGTTTTTTGTGTGCTGGCTCTACCTGTAACCTTTTGCACTTGGTACCCTTTTTTCAATTTAATGAATTTTTTCCGTCGTTTTCTTTTCCTGCACCCAATGACAGCTACAAGAGGCAGATACTCTGGGGACAACTGTGGATGCTTGTCGCCTCCGGAGCCTCGAATTTCCTTTTATTTTGGGTGTTATCAATCGGGGCAGTGGGGGGGGTTTTTTTTTTAGGTTTCAGGCTCCAAGTTCCAGGTTCAGCTCCGGCAACGCCCTGAATATTCGCATCCATCCGAATTATGCATTTGTTCTGTCCCTCAACCGCAGCCCATTCCATTCAATTGTTGTGTTTATGGTCAAGTTTATAACATTTTGGCAAGACTGCCAAATTGAGAAGAAGAGAGCCAAATGCAAAGTTCGTGTCTGCTTGCTCAGTGACACCACCTCCAACAATGCGAATAAAAAAGTTTTTTTTTTGCATCTCCTCCTACGACACTGGAAAAAAATGTTTAGGCAGTCGTGTCATTATTTAGTACACTTCCTCAAAGCAAATTGTCATTGAAAAATAATTTTAACTTTTTAAAAACACAATTCATCAACTTTTTACGGTGTTTTTATAGATATTCGCGTTATTTTAAATCCTTTAATCTTTAATTTCTTTTTAAAATATGTTGAACGTAAAACTTTAAAAATTCTTTACAACTAGGTAAAGCTGAACTAATCGAAAAATGGTCGTTTAAATAAATTTATAAAGCTAAAGTCATAATCCCAAACGCAAAGATTTACATTCAAACGTCTTATAAATAAACCAAATCGAGTTCTAACACATTCAGGAATTTTATAGTGAGGACAAGATAAAGTGTTGTTTTAAATATTAAGCTCAAGGAGCACTCTCTAAAAACACTCTAAAATGTTTTTGAAAATCTATTAGACTCTTTTCTCTTAACTTTAAATAAAGAACGACCCTTTGGTTGATTTTGAAATAACCCATGGTTTTTATAATTTTTTCAGTGCCTTGGGCTGCATTTCTCCGCCAAGTAGGCCACAACACCCGCATCCCCTGCCCTTCCATCCGGCCGCTGCTGGCAATATGAGTTGACATTAGGGAGAACATGGCCAAGAGGAGCACCAACTGGCGGCTCGCATCCCATGGACCCATCGACATCGCCATCGCCCTAGACTGACCTCGTTGTACCTTGTTGGCTCTGTTGTCTGGCTGGCCATTGTAGTTGTTACTGGCCAATTTGCTGCAATTGCATTTCCCAGTTGGAAACTGAAACTCCGACTCCAAGTGTGCCACTTTGCCACCGCTGCCACCGAGATCATGTCGAGGCCAAAGGCAAAGTGGGTGAAAACCCAGCCAGCAAAATGGCAAAAATAAGTCAATATTTGTGTTGGAAAATATGATCAAATTGGGTCACGTGATGCAATCTAGTGGCTTGGTACGAGCTGCGACTAATGCCTTTTCCCAGGTGGGTCATACGTGATGCAGTGGGTTTGGGGAGCAGCTATTTTCTCTGGGTACTCACGGTGTTCACTTGTATTTACTGACAAGTCAGTAACTAGCAATCTTTTTTCTAACATTTATAACGAAACAAATATTAAATTTTCTTAACAAAAAAAAGTTTATTTATCTAGTGGTTTCTGCGTAAGCTTTTTATTACAAAATATACTCGCTTTATATAAAGCCCTTTTCGAAAGTACTTGCAAATAAAAACATTAGTTAAAAGTACTTAAAATATATAGGATCTGTTTGTCCATGTATTTAATCCATTTATATTTTTTTGATATATTAAATATGTCAACTTTTTCTAAAATCCTTAACAAATAGTTTAGTTAAATATTCGTAGATACACTTTTTTAAGTCCCAAACAGATACGTGTCTTGACCTAACAGAACTCCGTAAAAAAAAGAGCTTGAAAAATTGTGCCAGCCATTAACATCTTTTGCAGATTCCATATCTCGCACGCGTCTTTTTTTTGCTCCTCCTGCCCCAATATCCAATATTACTTATTTTTACCACTCCGCCTTTGAGCAAACAACGATCAATAAGGCAGCTGCCACGCCCCATTTTACGTATATGAATATGTGTCTGCCACAAATTTGCCCCAGCCAATAATTCAATTAGGGTGCAAGAGGGGCAATCAGGCAGGGATTCGGGCAGCGAAACATTTATTTCACAATTGGCGCACATTAATCAATGGGGCAAGATCTCATGGAGGAGGAGGAGTTGAGTGCCACAACAAGTACCTACACTTAGCTAAGGAGCTCCTCCGGGTGGCTTGGCTGCAATTAAAAGTAGATTAATAATTCGCCTTCTTTGGAGCAGCAGCAAGGAGGAGTAGCGCTCAGGTGTAGACAACGTCGATGTCGTTGTCGTTGTCATCCTCACTTTCCTAGGTAAAGAGCTTCGGTCGAGGATGCTGGCTCGAATTACACGGGTAATGTGGGGGACGGCACTACGGGACTAGCCCACTTTAATTGCACATTTCATACTTGTTAATTTTTCAATTTTCCTGCCCACCGACTGCGACGTTGAGCGGTTGACCACTTGCCAAATGTCGAATGCCGAATCCGAATGTTGAATACTGGATGTTGGATGCTGAATGCTGAACGTTCGTTTGTCATCGAGCCGGGCAGACTTGAGACTCGATGGACCCCTTGGACCACACAGGCACCGCTCCAACTGAGCTGGAGTGCATTTTGGCAAAAACAAAATTCAATTTAATTTAATTAAATAAAAAGTATCAGCTATAATTCTACATAAATAAAAAGGTTTTACAATCAATACATATGACAAAAACAACTTATTTCCCTCATATTGTTTAACTTCAACAAAAAATACACAATATAATGTTGATTTAGAAAAATCTATTACATGACGTTTTTTTATAACTTCTCTACTATTGCGTTACATTTATGACGTGTGGATAATGGTAAGACAAGTCATAAGTCATCCAATTTTCCCTTAATATTAGTAAATAAACTACACAGTATAATATAGATCCCTAACAATCAAGTTCTTAAATAGCTTCAATTGGTATAACATTTTTTTTAAGAAGAGCTAGTTGGTAAATTATTAATGAATACTTTTAAATCGCTTCCTTGATGTGTACGGCGAGCTTATGCTGGCAAGCCAGCGTGCCCAAAACAGACTGCAAGCCCTTTGGCACAGGTCCTTTTGCACTAGGCACAAATACGCAGCCAAAACAATTTACTTTTATAAATTCTTATAGAATATTTAGGAAAAGAACTACAATTTTGTTGCAGTGCATGTGGTCCCGTGGCGGCTGCTGCTCCCAATCGATACAGGTGGACATGCGACTGACCCACCTCGACGCTCAGCGGGCGGTGCAGCTGCTGCAACTGTGGGGGCGCCAGTCCTAGCCCCACCCACTCCACTCCACTCCGTCCCCTCCTGGTTGGCCCCCTTTGAAACGCTTTTCACTGCATTTGGACCAAATTAATTGCCAGCGATTAAATTTCAAATTTTCCATGCAAGCCCAAAGCAACTCGAAGCAATCCCGCAATCCCATTCGCTTCCGTGCGGCGACTTTTGCGTGAGCTACCTCCACTTTGCCTCCCTTCCACCCAAAGTTATAAAGTGAAAATCATTAGTTTTCATTTGTGGCGTTTAGGGCGTGTGCCTCAGCCTCAAACTCAAACTCAAATTCAGCCTCGATCTGGATCGGGATCGTGCAGCTATTTTGCATTGCAAATTAACAAAAATAAAGCACACACTAACTCGTAGCACTCGTAAAAGTGCAATTTTCACTTGCGCGACCGTAAAATTTTCTTGAGCATCGTTTTGGCAGTTGCATGTCAACTCCGTTGTTAGCCATATCCTGTGGAGTTGGCCAAGAGGTTGGAGTAAGGGGCGGTAATTAAAGCCATTTGAGAGTTACCCCTGACAGATTCCAACGTGGGCGTTGAGGATATGAGAGGAAGCAGTAGAAAGGTAGCAATGGGGCTGGAAAATTCACAAATAATAGCATTTAACTAAGAATTTTTTGTGGCTGTGTTTAAAGCTTTAATTTTTAGTATTTATTTTTTATTAACTATGAGCACTGTTTATATACAATTTAAAATCTTATTTATTAAGTTACTTGAATAATATTAAACATTTTTACATTTTTGTGGCCATTTTAAAATAGCTTTGTTGTTTTTAGTTTAACCATTAAGCAAGGTATATCGTTAGCACAAATCAACAGACTTTAATAAATCTCATGTACTCTCAACTTCAGTGGCAAAACTTAATTACAGCCTATATATTTCATCTTTGTGGCCCTTACTATTACCCTCTTAATTGCTGGCTGCGTTTTTTCACGGATCGTCCTTGAGATTTGATTCGATTCGGTCCACCCCCTTTTGGATAAACGACTTCCATTCTATTTCTGGGAAACTGATTGGCCCAAGCATTCTGTTGAGGATTAGTCGCGTCAATAGTGCCATAAACATAAATCTGTAGCTTAATGGGCAGGAAGGTGGACCTAGACAACTTGGCTACCAGTTGGCAGTCGAAGTCGAAGACCGCCAATTACGCAGCAAATTAAAATCAAATAACTTAGCATGAAAATCGAGCAAGCCATAAAAATCACATGCAAATTATAGAGTATCCAATAACCAGACCGGCAAGTGGACCCAAGTGGCGGTAGCAGCAGCTCCTTCTCCTTTGGTTAACTGAGAAATTGTTGTAATTTGCGCCATGGAGATACCTGTCCCAGCATCGCTTTTGGCCAGCGGCGCTCCAATAAAGCCTTAAACAAATGAAGTTATTTGAGCCAATAAAAAATGGCAGCCACAAAGTGGCCATCCCATCCAGGAGTATGTCAAGCGGAAAGGGAAAGTTTGGTCGATCGGGAACAGGAGGTTCTTTCATATTCAGGTGCGGTTCGATGTTTTTGTTCATTAAATAAAAATTCTCACGATTTGTAGAAGATAGTTATGTTCTTTTTAACAGTGAGACAAACAAATGCTCAACGTTTTATATTTAAACATTTTTGCAATATATTTTCTGGGTTCTTTATTTTTAAATAGTTTATTTATTTTGTTTCTTTTGTTCCTCATACTTTATTATAAAATAGTTAAGCTTTTGATTTTATTTAAGAAAGGTTAGCTATAACCTATTCAAAATTAAACAATTTTATTCTTGGAATATTCATAAGAAGTAATTAATTATAAAATAGTGAACTTGTTAATTGCATACAAAATCTGTTCGATTTCTATTAGCTAAAAGCTTTTATACATATGTTTTTATTTTTAATTACATTATGTTCTTTTAATACTACTTTTTGATTTTTTTTTTTTAATTCCTTATTTTTGTTTGATTTATTTTCAGACCAAGCTGCAGTTGAAGGGACCCCCCAAAAGGGATCCTAAGCCCCAAAATAATGAACCGTTCTCCCTTTTCGAAGTCCACAATCCGCACCTGTTTGAGATGGAAACATGGACACAATCACGGGACTGAGGCTTTTGAAACTCCTGCAACAAGTGCCATAAATATTGAACAACCAGCAGCAACTTGTTCCCAGATCTCCGGTGTTCTGGGATCCTCAAGGGTTTGGGTTTGGGTTCCATATCTGGTTCTGGTTTGGCCCTTTCTTAATGCACACTACTTTTTAGCTGCAAGTGCTGCAAGTCATCGGCAATTTGTTATTTTCCGGTTAATTATATGGCATCTTCTTGTTGCCGTTTGGCTTATTTAGAGCTTTATTTATTAAAGCATTTAATGTAAAATTGTTTGCCCAGCCCAGGGGCCGCCATTAAACAAAGTAAATTGTGTGTATAAATCAATATCGGGCTGCAGCTAATTAATATCAATGTTGATTTTGTTGAATCAAAAAAATTGGGAAAAAAAACTGCAACACCCACGAAGATGGCCTCTTGTGAAATTGCTTTTCCCGATCCTGCAACTTGCATATTTTATACGCATAAAGTGGATCATAAAGTAATTAATGCACTAAAATGCGACATCAAAATGCTTCGGGCTGTGAGGCAGCCGAAAGAAATTTCTTTCAGCATTTCGTTGCAGCTTCGTGGGATGGCTGCACCACCAGAAATACACTGCAATAAATTGTTTTTAATAATTTAGTCATAATTTTTAAGGATTAAATAACGAAACCAGCATTTAAACTACTGCAACTTTAGGAAGCAATTAAAAATGTATAAGCTTTTTTAACAACAAGCAATCTAAGTTTTCTAAATATAAAGCTAAATTTCAAATCGAACATTAAAACTATGTTGTTTTTAAATTGATTTTTTTTATCAGTCAGTAATATTATTTTCTTTTAATATTTAGTATATTTTAGTTATAAAGTAATTTTTAGTTTAGTGGCTGTTAAGTATGAAAATGTAGCTCGTCACAAATAAGTTTAGAAATTTAGCTAAAGAGACTTGGGTGCTTAACTATGTTTTCTACATTAAAGTTATCTAAACAACTAATTTTAAATGATACCCAATTTTTTTAAATTTATTTAATTTTTAAATAAAGTACCTTTTTCTTTCAGTGCACCACCGACAGCAACAACAAAGCGTCTGCAATCAATCTTGAGGCGGCGTTTTGCAGGGCGTGTTCTCTTTGCTCTGAGGTTGCACCTACGCTGGATGCTGCAGTTGGGTGCAGCTTTCAGTCCGGGATTAAGACCCTTTGCCACATTTCAGGATCTCCCCATCTTCTCCTCATAATTACAGAGTGTTTTCCTCTTTTTTTGGGTGTTTTTATTTTTGGTTTTGGCATGCGTAAAGGTTCTGAAACGGGAACTCGGCGGCCGGGCTTTCTTTTTGCCTTGTTTTTTGTTTTTGGCCTGGCTGACAGCGACTGACAGACAGCAATTGCCAAATAATAAATAATTAGTTGGGGCGGCTCAGGTGGGCGTGGTTAAGTGACATGGCTTGCATTTTTTATGGCGTTAAATCAAATATCGGTTGGCCAAAATATACAAAAAATAAAGTCCGCCAGCTAGAGAAAGCGAGTGCGACCCAAATTTCTGGAGATCGGGAATTATTAATTCCACAGAACAATTTTAATTAAGATATTAAATCTGCCGAGTTAACTTAATATGTATATTATTATGACTGTAAGGAGTCACCTGAGTAATTGTAAAAAGTAAAAATTGCTTATAAAATATAAACTATTTAACTAAACCATTTAAAATGCTTTTTTTTGTATAATTAAAATTTCTTGTGTAGTATATTTATAATAATATTTTAAATATGCATACCTTTGTAGGTATGTTTTTTTCTTAACTCAAACTTAAACGAATATTTGTAGTTTTACATTGAACGTGTTAACAAATACTTTTCTCCATTTTTTTTCAGTTACTTTAAATTGCAGTGAGTTTTTAAGTTCTTAAAGCAGGTTCTCACCTTGTAAATTATTTTTGAGAAAACTGTTAAAGGTACAATACTGAAAGTTCATAACGAATAAGAAAACACATTTATTCAAGCAACACAATGTTTTAAATTGAATAAATAAAAAATTGGTTAGGGGGCGTCCATCAAAGTCGACATTTTTTTAAAAGGTGTCGCTACTCGTAAATGATGCCGCCAAAACGATTGTTTCGAAACATAAAATCAAAACACTTTTTTATCTGAATTGAAAAATCTATTAAATGAACTAGAATCATAAAAAAAAAAATTTACAAAAGTTATGAAGCTTTAAAAAAATTTTGATTTTTGCATGTTTTTTTCACTTGTTTTCACTTTTAAAAAAAAAAGTTTTCAATATTTTTGGCTGATTCTAGTTCATTTATTTGAAAAGACCCTTACAAACATTTAAAAAAATTGGTAACGATTGGTTCATCCCAGCGCCTTCAATCACTTCCGTAAGGTCCGAAAACATGGTTCTGAGATAAACGCGTTTGTTTCCGGGGACACTAGAGCCAACGCTTTGAACTACTGTAATTACAAAGTACTTTTCGAACATAAAATTTTTAGAACTTACTTTTTAGGAAATCCGTATTTATAAGATAAAAAAAAAAATTTTCAACCAAAGGTTTTAACTTGCCTTAATGTTTACACAATTTTACATTTTTAACAGAATGTTTTTTCATATGTTATCCGGTTAACATTATCAAAGTCAGCTGTTAAAAAAACAGCTGACGGCACCTGTTTGCGAATAAGCTTCTAAAAAGCAAAAGCTGATAACAAAAGCCACTTGTTGAACAAAAACTAAAGCTTTCGATCAGTTCACTTTTAGCTGCAGCACTTAACTTTACTGTTTTGCCCTGTACTATATAGTATCCAAGATCAAAATGTCGACGATTGTGAGGAAACTTATCAGCACGGTAAATGCTGCCAAGCCGGTGGCTCCCTACAAGTAAGTACAAAATATTAAACACAGCTTCTTATTAGTTACTAATTTAAACATAATATAGTCAGGTTGTTGTGGCCGATCGCACGGTGTATGTTTCGGGATGTCTGGGTCTGGATAAGGACACCATGAAGTTGGTTCCTGGTGGACCAACGGAGCAGGCGGAAAAGGCCTTGGAAAATCTGGAGGCGATCCTCAAGGCAGCTGATTCAGGAGTGGACAAAGTGGTCAAGAACACAGTGTTTCTGAAGGATCTCAACGATTTTGGAGCCGTCAACGAGGTCTACAAGCGGGGTGAGTACAGTATACATCAAATATGTTGGATACCTCTTTATAACACAACTTAAAATAATTTTAATGTAACCTTGCAGTGCATTTTTATTTTATTTTGTAGGTCCTGATCAAAAATTTAGTATACAGTATGCTATTTTACTTTTTTTTTTTAAAAATTTTTTTTTAATACCTACTGTATACCGGCCTTTTGATCGCTGTCGCCTGATAAGGCAAATCGGCATCGTTAGCACCTTATCACCCCATTTATTGTTTACTGTAAACATTTTATGACATCTGAATGTTGTTCTTGTTGTACATATTTAGAAAAATACTAAATGCTTTATGTTTGCTTATCTGCTGTTTCAGTGTTCAATAAGGATTTCCCAGCCCGCAGTTGTTTCCAGGTGGCCAAGTTGCCCATGGACGCCCTGGTGGAGATTGAGTGCATCGCTTTGACCGGATCTGTGGAAACTAAAACCGTCCAATAGCAACCAAAATCCAGTAAATTGTGAGAACAACTGATACAAAAGAATAAGTGAATAAAATGAAGAACCTGGCAGAAAGAAATCTGCTTTTAATTCAGGAAATGTTGTTTTTCAAAGATATTGCAGCTTAAATTTCATAAAATTTTTACGATTTTTTTTTATTGTGGCTATAGTACATTTTTTTTTGTTATATTGGATATTTAATATTTTTGGGCTCAAACTAAATTTTAAAAAAAATTTTATTTGCAATTTTGAATGGTGTTTTAAAGTTAAGAAAATATAAATAAAAATTATAATAATAAAAATAAACTAGAAACGTCTATTGCTATTGCTAAATGAAGCCATAAAAGACCAAGCAACATTTGTTGCCCGGCGTTATGTAAACATGCAGCGGCTTACCGGCAACTAGCAACATGCAACATGCAACGTGCAACAGGCAAACGGGCAACACACTTTGCATTTAAACCTTATATAGTTTACAATTTAGCGTGCGGCAATTTATCTTTGTTGTTGCCTTGGCTGCTGTGCTGTGCGCCTTTTGTATTATATTTCATCAAATGTTGCTGCATAAATCACTGGCAACTGCGGCAGCAGCAGTTGCAGCAGCAGCAACAATTGCAAGAGCAGCATGTTGCTAACGGTAGCCCGCTTTTAGACAAAGCGTTTATTTCACATTCAAATTTAAAAGTTATTCATAATGCCGACGTGGAGTTGTAGTTGCTGTTGTTGTCTGCACAGGAAAAAATATATTATAATCATTTTATTTTACACGTAGATATTTTTATTTAAATAAAACTCTCTTTATACAAATATTAGAATGTTATACAATAAAAAAAAAATTATACACATACAAATCTTCCAGAGAAACTTATTCTTTAATGGTCAATTACATAATACTAAATTATGTTCTGATTCTTTATAAATGTATCATTTAAGTTAGAACAAAAATTTAAAAATACAGAAAATGTTGCTAAAATTTGTTTAGTTTATTAAAAATATTTCAAAAATACGTTAAGTTGTAAAAACTTAAACTAAAGAAAACTATGTTCTTTTTTGTAATATTTGAATTATTTTTTGGTGTATGCTCCATATTGATGCGGCTGTGCCTTTCAGGCTCTTTTTCGCCTTTTACGGACCCCGGGCTCCCGGACTCGTGTTTTGTCTAGGCATTTGTTTTGATTTTTATTTAAATTTCAGTGAATTTGTCTGCACTCGGTTGCCTTTTGGATTTGGATGATTTATTGTCCTTGTTGAGGTGAGTGCCTTGCCTGCCTGGTGTGAATATGAGTGGTTGCGATGAGGCACGATTATTATTATTGGCGGTTATGTGTGCTATGTGCGACTATTTCCACAGCTCCCAACCATTCATTTTTCATTCAACTCGGTGACTCGATTGTTGCACCCGCAGCGTGCAACATTCATGTTGAAGTGCGCTTCGTGTAATTAATTCGCGGTGCATCAGCCGACAGACGTGCATAAATGGTAATAAATACGCTTAAATTGACGACAAGGGACAAACACCTACGCAAAAACGCAAAATGCAAAAAAGGGAACTTGAAGTGTGGCTAATTAATTTTCGACGCACGACAAATGAAGCCGAAAAGAGGGACCCGATCCCGATCCCGATTTTCTGGTGAAAGTGCGCATAATTTACACGCACACAAATTAAACCCACAATTTTGTTGTACATATTTACCAATTTGCTTATCAGCCAAAAGGGAGTGCGTCTCGTTGGCCAATTAAGAAAGCCACATGCGGTAGCCATGCGCTTGGATATCCGTTTACATATGTTTTTTGGCCAGTTGCAAGTTGTCATAATTAAAATATTATCCCAATGGCGAGACCTTGCCGCAGGGTAATTAGTTGTTAAACTGAGCTTTCACTTGCAGGCATCCGAAAAGGTGTATTTAAATAAAAAGGGAATTTAGCTGCTATGATTTTGTAATAACTTCTGTACAACAAACACACTTTATGTAAAATTTAGAGCACTGGGTCGAAAATCTCGTTCAACTCAATGTTTGTTTTATTTAATTACAGGCTTATAAGTTGGTATCTTCAATGTTAATTTGATTTTAACAGGAATAAAAAACCAAATTAAGGTATTCAACTTATAAGAAGTAAACAAGTAAATAGTTATAAATTACCTTAAAAAAAACTGTTTTCCAATTAATTAAATATTACCCAAAACTGGATAACAAGCCATTAAATAGTGATGATGTTTTTCTACTTTAAAAATGTACACAAAAAATCAATGAACATTTAAACCTCGCGCGCTGTTCAAAATAAAAGCATACTTTTAGGGCTGCCATTTTACAGCACTGCTCTTCGCCATTCAAAAATATCAAAATTCTGCAGCACTGCTAGCTAGGGATGGGCACTTACACGATTGTTTAAACAAAAACAAAAATTTTTTGTAGGTACCATATATACATGTTTTATTTACAATATTACATTTTTAAAACTCAAGTTTTTAGAAACTAAATTTCTTAAAGGTTTTAAACATTAAAAATGTATTTTTTATTTAACGAAAACATAAGTCAAAATTTGGATAATGAAACTATTGGCATAATTTAATCAAAAACATCGATAAGAATTGCCATTCGCGGTGAAAAACAACAACAAGGCGACGACTATCGCCCATCCCTATTACGACTACAATCAATATGCAATGCAAGTAAATGTAAAAAACAGCAACAAATTGAGCAGAATAGTAGCAGTGACAATAAAAGTGCATTTGCACCAGTGAAACTAAATTGGGAAAGCCGAAAATTGTGGGGAAAAAGCCGTGGAAAGCCGCTTGGAAAGGCCCAGGTACAAAAACATACACACACAAGCGCAGAGACAGAGAGACGGGCACGCACGCACACACACGCACTCATATGTGTAACCCGTCTTTTCCATGACAAAGTGAAATAGAAGAAACTAAACTAAAGCAAAAATAAAAGGCAAGCAACAAATTGAAAATAAAAGAAAAGGGACCACTGCCGTCTGGCATTTAGAGAATCCTATTTTGGACATTAATCGGCCATCGGTTGGCAGCGACGCGAGTGAATCAACGGTTCTTGTATTAATTGCACATATGTACACATAACAATTATATTGTCGCCGTGTGAGTTTTTTTTCCCCGTTTCTTTTACGCGGAGAGATCGGCGGCTGGGCCAGCAGCGAATATATATCCGATATCTGCGATATACTCGGTGACAAAGGAAGTGGCGGCGCAGTACGCGATCGGGAGTTCCGTCCACGGAGCCCGGGATATTTGCAATTGCGAACTATTCGCGAATAAAAACAGCCGTCGCCGCCGCCGCTTCCCCAAATAGACACATACACTCTTACATATACCCGCCCGCACATATGTTTGTGTGTATGTATATATCGCGCTTGACACCCTAACATTTGCGTGGAATGTTTGCACAAATAATAAAGGGGAAACCTATCCTCGGACCACCCTACATAACAATGGTGAAACTAATCAGTTGACCCTTCTTTATCTTCCAGGATTGCCCCAAGACTGTAAGAATATATTGTGCCTTTTTTGTGGACCTTGTTTACCTCTGAAGAGCAGCTTCCGCAATCGGAAAAGCCGGAAAAGCATAGCGAGCGCTGAGCGCACTGAGCACCAGCACCTGCAGCTCCCTGCTCCGGAGTCCGGACCGCCTGTAAAGTGGAGGAGCAGTGCCGACGCTTGCAAAGCATGAATCTACGGGGAAATCCTCCCAAGAAGGAGGGCAAAATGCGTATTCGCGCCTTTCCGGTAAGCTTGTAAAAAATAAGAGGGGAACCCCCCAAGATACGAATAGACTTGATCCTTCAAAAACCACATTGTAAAGATCAATCCGCTTAAAGCGGCTATTTTACAAGAAAGCCACTCCCCTACCCTTAGTGACCGTTTGATGATAATATAAACAGTTGAGAATTATAGGGCACAAACATGGCTTGTTCTTAAAAACTTTCAAATGTTTTACTTTGAAAGGCTATTTTAAGACTAAACCAAACTAGATACATTAAAATTATATCAAATACCCAAGTTCAGCCTTCAGTATATCTATAAAAAGATAGAATTAGGTATTTTATTAACATTTTACATTCATGTTTTTAGGGTGATAATATCTCAAATTGGTATTGTTTTGGATTCAGAGCCAGTACTTAATAAACGTGAAATTAAAATAAAAAGGAACATTCATTAGATACTCAAAGTTTGTTTTGTATAATATAATATATTTGGAAGTAAGCTATTTAAAAACATTGATAGCACAGTATATTATTTTTTGTAATCTCTATAGATGTTTGCGATACCCTTTATTTCTCCTAATCGCATGCTGTGAAAGTAAACAACCAAACAAACATTCAAAAACCGACTTCGCTTGCTTTATAGAGCTATAATTTAAACATAGGTTGTTTGATGACACCTTACCTGAAATAAATCTACCAATCGCATCGTGAAACTGCAAAATTTCCCGATAAGATAATTACGAGGACTGCTGAGTATCGTACTTTGGACCCCCCGGAGTGCTGAAAAGCCCCAGCAATAGGTTATCCCGTAAAAGTATTTTTAACATTCGGGGTTTCCACCCTATCTCAAACTCCTAAACTTCCCCTCCAAAATGTCAGGTGACAAGAAAAGCAAACCAAATAAAACTAGAACAAAAAAAGGCATCAAAACAGCCACCGGGGCTAGGAAAAAAAATTCAAAAACATTTTAGTTTTTAAGTTACAACCGACTCAATCGGAGTTTTCGAGAAATTATTGTTCCCCAACAGCACACACAAAAAGTCCGTGAGCACCTGTATGTGGAGAGCAGGGTGAAGGCGAAACGCGAGAACACAGAGGAGGCGGAGAAGGAGCAGCGGACCAGAAGCGCCGCGCGGCGGATGTGGAGCAGAAGCCGTCACCATTAGGTCGTCAAATCAAAGTTGGTCCCGCACGGCTCCGGGTTCAGCAGCGGGCCATCAGCCAGCCCGTCGCTATCTGGCGCTCAGCGAGGATCAGAGGAGTCAACGGCGGAACAGGGACAGCGAGCTGGACCAGCATCGCTCTCTCATGCACGGCCGCGATCACCGCCAGCAGCAGCACCAGCAGCCGGATCCACTGAACAACCTTAATGTCCATGGCCGCTCCCGCAGTCGCATGGTTGCCGGCTCAAATAACTTCAATGGTATGGCTAATGTGGACACTGGAGCGGCTTGCCGGATCGCCAGGAACACCGTCCTGGGGCAGCAGCAGTCGCGAAACCTGAACCTCAACGAGTCCAATGCCTCCTTCTCAGCGCAGCGACACCAGAACTCTTCGGCACCGCCTGGCTCAGCTGCTCCTCAGCGACGAACGCATCACCATGCAGCCAGATCAAGTCGAGCGCAGACAGAACACAGAACAAATTCGACGCCCATTCCCAATCCCGTGCCAGCTCCTGCTCCAGCTGCTCCTGCTCCCGGAGAAACTACTGATAGCGCCACTGTTACTGCTTCTTTAACCGCCTCTGCAGTGGTCGTAGAATCGCGAAGTAGTGAGATCAAGCGGAAGTATCCGCTATGGCTTCCCGATTACAAGAGAAAGGCTTTCAATGTTAGCTTTTACCCTTTGATATATGGCAAACAGGGATATAAACCGTAACTGATAGACAAGTTTATAAGTATATTCTCTAAAAGTTAAACTTCAAGTTTAAGAACCCAAACTTTTATGTCTCTTATATTATTTTCCTAACCGTTATTTGTTTCGGCTTTAATCCCTGATACCCAATTCAAAATATCTATTTAAACTAATAAAAAATCATTACTTTTTTTAGGCCTCTATGGACGAGAAGTACGTGGAGACCATTTGGGCCAGTTTAAAGAATGCTATCCAGGAGATACAGAAGAAGAACAACTCCGGGCTGTCGTTTGAGCAGCTCTACCGGAATGCCTATAACATGGTGCTGCACAAGCACGGCAACAGACTATACTACGGCCTGCGAGAGGTTGTCTCCGAGCACCTGGAGCACAAGGTGCGGACGGAGGTTTTGGAGGCGCTGCACAGCAACTTTCTCCCCAAGCTGAACCAGGCCTGGACGGACCATCAGACCTCCATGGTGATGATCCGCGACATACTCATGTACATGGACAGAGTATATGTGCAGCAGCGTGAGGTGGACAATGTATACAATCTGGGATTGATTTTGTTCAGAGATCAGGTAAGAGAATTGTATAAGATTAGCATACATGAACAATATCTTTAATGAAGTATTAAACTCCTATTTACAACTTGTTTTCATTACCAGGTGGTTCGCTACTCGGAGATCCAAAAAGCACTGCGAGAAAAACTGCTGGGCATGGTGATGGAGGAACGACATGGCGAGGCCATTAACCATCTGGCGATCAAGAACGCCTGCAGTATGCTGATCACACTGGGGATCAACTCGCGCACTGTCTACGAGGAGGACTTCGAGAAGCCCTTCCTTGCCCAGTCGGCGGCGTTTTACAAATTCGAGTCGCAGAACTTTCTTGCCGAGAACAACGCTGGCGTTTACATCAAGAAAGTGGAGGCGCGTATCACGGAGGAGTCCTCCCGGGCAGCGCTTTATCTCGATAAGGACACGGAGCCGCGCATTGTGCGCGTCGTCGAGGAGGAGCTGATCAAGAAGCACATGCGCCCCATCGTCGAGATGGAAAACTCGGGCGTGGTGTACATGATCAAGAACTCGAAGACCGAGGACCTGGCCTGCACATACAAGCTCTTTTCGCGCCTGAAGGAGGAGGGTCTCAAGGTGATAGCGGACACCATGTCGGCATATCTGCGGGAGCAGGGGCGCATGCTGGTCAAGGAGGAGGAAAACGGCAACACGAACCCCATCACGTTCGTGCAGAACTTGCTGGATCTCAAGGATCGCTTTGACCAGTTTCTGGTGCACTCGTTCGCCAACGATCGCATCTTCAAGAACGTTATCTCGTCCGATTTCGAGCATTTCTTGAACCTCAATAACAAATCGCCGGAGTATCTATCACTCTTCATCGATGACAAACTGAAAAAGGGCGGCAAGGGAGTGAGTGTTCCATAGCAGTGTGTTTCAGAACATGTCTGACCTTTTCCTCTTATTTTGTTGCAGATGAGCGAGCAGGAAATTGAGTCCATCTTAGACAAGACAATGGTGCTCTTCCGTTTTCTATTGGAGAAAGATGTCTTTGAGCGCTATTACAAGACGCATTTAGCCAAGCGATTGCTGCTGAACAAATCAGTCTCAGATGATTTCGAGAAGAACATGATATCCAAACTAAAGGTGACTTTAAATTATATATTTTGTCAGCTTATATATTTACTACTTCTTTCGAACTTGCAGACTGAATGCGGCTGTCAATTTACCTCGAAGCTAGAGGGCATGTTTAAAGACATGTCGGTCTCCAATACGATCATGGATGAGTTTAAAAACTTTGTAAATACTAACAATTTGTCTCTGGGCGGTGTTGAGCTAACGGTACGCATACTAACCACTGGCTTCTGGCCCACACAGGTAAGTTTGAAATGTCTGATTATAAAGAAAAAATTAACATTAATTTTAAACTTTCCCTAACAGACAGCAACTCCCAACTGCAACATACCCGCCGCACCCCGCGAAGCCTTTGACATTTTCAAAAATTTCTATCTAAACAAGCACTCAGGACGTCAACTGACGTTACAGCCACAAATGGGTAAGTTACGGACAATAATATCCTACTAAATCCCAGTTTGAAATTTGATTTTTACACAGGGACTGCCTATATTAACGCTGTGTTTTACGGCCGCAAAGCAGCCGAAAGTGAAAAAGATAAAGATGCACCCAGTTCCAGTTCGAGCGGGTGTGCAGTGCCCACCACCACACGCAAGCACATTCTGCAAGTGTCCACCTACCAGGTGAGTTTAAAAGCATCCTGTCGAGTCTACACCTATTTTATATATTAAATTTGCCGAAACAGATGTGCGTTCTACTGCTTTTTAACAACCGCGACGTGCTCACTTATGATGACATACACCAGGAGACGGACATACCTGAAAGAGAGCTGGTTCGAGCTCTTCAGTCGCTGTCAATGGGCAAACCAGCTCAGCGTTTGCTGGTGCGGAATTCCAAGACGAAAACTAAGGAAATTGAAGCGACGGATGAGTTCTACGTAAACGATGCTTTTGTCTCCAAGTTCCACAGGTAATATCTTTTGAAAAAGTAACCTGTGAAAGTGAAACTAATACCAAAACTATCTAAATAAATGCAGGGTAAAGATCCAAACGGTGGCAGCCAAGGGAGAATCAGAGCCAGAGCGCAAGGAGACGCGCGGCAAGGTTGACGAGGATCGAAAGCATGAGATCGAAGCGGCCATTGTGCGCATCATGAAGGCGCGCAAGCGCATGGCTGTGAGTATAAATCAATATAGTAACTAGTGAGCTGTCTTTTAATTATGATTTGTTTACTATTTATGCAGCACAACTTGCTGGTGTCGGACGTGACGTCGCAGCTAAAGTCGCGCTTCTTGCCCTCGCCTGTGTTCATCAAGAAGCGCATTGAGGGCCTCATCGAGCGCGAGTATCTGCAACGATCACCGGAGGATCGCAAAGTGTACAACTACTTGGCCTAAGCGGAGCGGCGAGAGCAACTTGAGCAGGAGCCGGATCACACTCATCTTCAAACCGCCAAGGCTAGCACACTGAAAACCATTCACCGCTCGGACAGCAGGCGCCTGAGCACATGGGCAGCAATGATATTTTTGACCACGATTATAGATGACCGCCAGCCAAAAAAAACCGAAAGCACAGAGTTACCAATAAGTGCGCCCCGAATTGTGAAATTTCCTTTCGCAAACCCATTTTGTAAGCCAGACACTCAAAATTGAACAGTTAAAAATGCTATTTGATAAGGCAAAGCCCCACACATAAATATTATCCCTCTAATATATTTCTTGATATTCTCTAACCACTGTTTACGGTCATTTCTTTGCGCATAACAAGTGTTTAGCAGTAAGCCCAAACCACACACACACCTGCACCACCACATCCAGAGCCACATTTCACACCCACTCACAGACGCAACCACATCCACCCACAAGAATCGTACGCAAAGCAAGATAAGAAAAATAATGCATAATGCAAGCCCTAATTGTAAGCAGATGAGTAAAAGGTAAAGAAGCAACAACAGAAATCTAAGCAAAAGGAATATTAATTACTATAAATATAGCTAAAGTAATAAATTTATAAATGAATTATTAATTTTAGTGAGCGTTTGATGTACATTTATACGTCTGACACCCCAAATCCAGGTCCTAATCCCTCTGCAAAAACAT
The DNA here is from genome assembly GCA_018150695.1 of Drosophila oshimai. NCBI lineage: Eukaryota > Metazoa > Arthropoda > Insecta > Diptera > Drosophilidae > Drosophila > Drosophila oshimai. Next base: position 316,355 of record JAECWM010000286.1, read on the forward strand.
TCAAGCCACGTTTTGAGATTCATGTGTAAACAGAACTAAAAAATTGCAATTATTATTACAATCTTTATTTTTGTTTACGCCCAAAACAAAAGTGTTTAACGTGAAGTGATTATAATAATCTGTATGAAAGTTGTTTTATCTATTAGTTGCGGAAACAATTCCAAGTATATATGCAGCAGTTCTGTAATGGATTTGAATTAAGTAGGACACAAAAGAGTTCATTTTGAATATAACACGAAAAAACAATTTAACGCCGAACAAATGCATGAAAACGGAATCAAACGCGATCTTAAATATTGTAAATACATTTTTGTTCTTACGTATGAAAAATCGATATAAATAAAACGTTTAATGAGCGTTAACATTTAACAGTTGTTGTCTATCTTTTAAAAAGGATTTTAAAACATTTTCAATGGAATGCTTTTATTCTCGCCTGTAAAATAAAACTAATTTGGTAACATTTTTTATCCACAACAAATATTGTTTTAAATTTAATGAATAAAATTTTAACGGGTATGGGAGAAGTTCCAATTGTTAAAGATTTTAGGTATCGTTTTGAATTGGGTTTTTTTTCTAAAATTTTGGTTTTTGTTTTATTTATGACGATCAAAGCCAAAATCTAGAGGCTTCTGCGGTCCCAAAATTTTATTTACTTGAATTGAAAATAATATATTACTTTTTAATTTTTGTTTCTTTATTTAAGGAAGGAATTCAGTTATTTTACGGCTGGGTCTTAACACCTTTATTTTCCCAGGGATTGCGTAACTTCTTCAAATGCTCAGCTTATCTGGCAGCAAGACCAGGCCCATATCGGTGATATCAATTTGGCCAAACAAACTTATCCAAAGGCAAATACCCCGCCAGTATGCGTTAACAATTATACCAATTTCGGCAGAGCCGAAACCACAACTTTGGCAAACATCGATGACTTGCTGGATTGGAGTATACTATGAGTTATATCGGGAGCCCGTACCGCTAAGTTCTTGGGTAAACACGGAGCGATCCAATTCGATCCGATCCGACGCACTGATAAGCAGAGAGAGTTGAGTTTCCCCCAGCTGGAGAGAGAGCTCCTCCATTAAGACTGGGGAGCGTGTAGAAACCGCTCAGTTCACTTTAGTTAGCGATCGAGATTCGGTGTTCAGTTTCAGTTTTAGCAACGGTCCCCAGGCGAAACGTTGTGCGCCACAGTCGCGGAATTCGGTTTTTGGATCGGGGCAAGAAATAAAAACAACAAGCTGAAACCGTATACTTAATACGCGTGTGTGTTGAGCTCGCAAAAAAACAAGAAAAATATAAATAAACAAAACTACATGCTACGTCAGAAGACTACAAACAAAAGATATGAACGCAGCGCTGACGTCGCCGCCAAGGTTCGAATCAGATATGTATTATATTTTGCTTTTTTTTCAGTTTTTTTTTCCCCCATTTCTGTGTTGTTTTTGATAAGTTTACAACTTTACAACTGTTGTGTTTTTTGTGTGATTTTTTTAAACCAAGTGATTTGCGTGCACCTCAAGGAGGGGAGAACTGCATTCGAGGCCCTCGCTCTCTTTCCGATCGGCAGTGCCTTGAGATTGCCGTTCTCGAAGTGAACGTTTCGATGTGGAAACCTTATACACATGTCTAATTACACAAGTTAAATCCGATTTGCAAACAGCAGCATAATAACTCAAAAAAAATTGAACGCTTGGCATGAGGCAGTAGTGTAATTTCGGATCAATATCATGAGTTCCCGCAGGCCGGGCTTCGTCCTGGACGCCAAGTCCATGGGTCTGAACCCCACGAGACCGTCGTCATCGCCATCAAAATCTGCAGCTTCCAGTTCAAATTGTGAGGAACCGCAGCCGCCGGAAAGGGTTACCCAAAAGAAGGTGGATGTTATGGCCCCCAAGCTGGACATCTTGCCCAGGGAAGAATTAGCTGTGGAAGCCTCGGCGCACTCCCAGTGCAATGCCAGCACGGAGTCCCTGCCCACCGATCACTACCGCTGCCTGCTCCAAAAACTACGGGACACCAATGACGCTCCCGACGTGAACTTTCAGCTGAACAACATATTTCTGAAGCGGCTGGACGAGATTGACTGCCTGGATGGCCAGAACGGGGATGCAATGGTGAGCGGATAGGTAATCGAGGGGGTAAAAAGGAAAGAAAAATAGTAACCGATTTAGTTAAATTATGCAAAAATCTTAACAGTACTTGGTTAAAATGTTATATGGTTTTTTTAATTCTTAGATTACCTTTAAAAAAAATGTTGAAATGTGGAATTTATATTTAAGAAAATACATTTAAACTAATCCCTTACTCTTTTTCTTTACTTATAGTACAGCTCCCAGCTTCGTCTGGTCACATACCAGGAGTGGGTGGACTTCCTGCTTCACGTAAACACTGTGATTTTGGGCAACATGTCCTCCTTGGAGGAGGAGGCCTACGGCAAGATCGTGGCCTGCGTTCAGTCGGTCCAAGGTGAACAGCAGCAGTATCTGGAGGAGAATCGCAAGCTGCGAAGGGACATGGGCTCGCTAATAAAACTAGTGCAGACTGCCTACCACCGCAACACCTGGGACCTAGATGGAATTTCCTTGGAAACCCTGAACGTCAACCAGCTACTGGGCCTGGGAAGGGATCAAAGTTGTGCCGGAAAGCGAGAGCGAGAAGGTAGGACATAGACCCTTGATGGAACAGGGTAGCGGCGATTTCAAGTCTAAGACCGCCTCAAAGTCCCATTATAACAAACACTCCACAAAAAAGTTTCCCCTTTGATTTCGTTTATTTTTTATCGTTTAAATAAATTATTTTAGTTTGTTAATTAGTATTTAATGTATGGTTTTAATTGGAGCTTTCTTATATTTCAGATGGGTGAGTGCATGAAGTCTTTGGTGAACGAAATAGCTGCCAAGCATGATGAGGTCAACCATCTTAAGTCCCAGCTCAGCGCATTGGACGAAGTGGTCCACACGGCCAGGCAAAAGCTGCTTCTCAAGGATCAGTGCATAGCCAGCCTCAATCAGCAGGTGAGAGATTCTACAAAAATTCACCTTAGAAAATTGTAAAAACAGCAGACTACCTTAAGCTGTCATCACAAAAATTATACTTATATTTACAAAAATAACAATGAATAGCTGCTGATTTTAAGCTTAAAACGACACTCAATTATACTTATATTAATGGTTTATTATTTGTAATGCCGTCGGGTGAGCTGGTGACGTTAGAAATACTGTCCATTATTTTGTTAAATTTAAAAATAGATTAATTTGAATTTTTTCTAGCAACTCAAGCTGTTCCCTTATCGCTTAATCGTCTGTTGTGGAGCTTAATCGGAAGTCCGATCAGCCTACGTTTCCGTCGAATGTCGAGTTTTTTAGGAAAATTCACAGTGTACTTTAAAAGCCGAATTAAGCCTCTTAACTAATGAAATGGTTTTTCGAATTCCCTGCAAACAGCTGCAGGATATAACCGAGTGCATTGCCACAATGCAGCATACGTCCGGCGAGGGACCCACGATGACTGCCAAAAATGTGGAGGAGGAAACAATAGCCAATGAAATGCTGGAGAATCTCTCGATGCAGGATTACCAGGAGAGTGAGATGCTGCGGTTGCTGAACACGGAACTGGATGAGCTATTCGACCTGCACAACAAACAGGAGTTCGAGTCCATGGAGTGTTGCCGGAAGCGACTCTCCTGCTTCTTCGAGAAGTTGGTAAGGATTTGTATGTTTCTCACCAAAAAACTTGCTAACATACCCTTTCAATTTCCAGAGTTTAGAGCGCGATGATTTTGTGAGAAAACTCGAAGCCATTCGCAGTCAACTGAGGATCCTGCATACGGACCTAGACCAATCCTGCTCGATCAGTCCTGGAACAGGAGCCGATGATCCGGACACACAGACGCTAGAAGCGCTCCGAAGACGTCTGCAAACCCTTGACCAAAGCAACCGGGAATTGCAGGGGAGGTTACAGCGTCAGGATACCGAATCAAAAAGTGGGTATTTATAATCTTTGATCCGTTGACGATTCGCTATAACTATGGAAAAGTCAAAATTTTAGAGCTGGAGGCCAAAATCGAGTCGGAAAACTGCTTTAACCAGAGGAATAACGATGTTCTAAAGGAGATCGCCGAACTCATTTGCAAACTGGTGAGTTATATTGTAAATTTTAAATATTCAAACTAAAGTAATTTCGTAATTTGGTTGTGAAGTACATTTGAGATCCTTTTTATATATTTTTTTATTTACATTGTATTTAAAAAATCACTTAAGTCATCTAATGGAAATATACTTTTCTTTTGATTCTGTTTTATCTAAAGGAGAAAAATTAAAAATTAAAAAATGATTTAAACCGAAATTGAAATTCCAAAAATTCGTACTACAAAGTAAACTTCTATGATAAGAGTTTTATAACCTCTATTTAAGTTGGTTTTTATTATTTATTAAATCCATTTTAACGCCCATATTTTTTCAGCGTACTACGGACTTCTCATACAGTGAAATCTACGATGAATCCTCTACGGCAAACCCCTTCTGTGTGGCCATTGCAGAAATGTTCAAGGGAGAGAGATCCAAGCAGGAGCAAAAGCAGATGGCATGTGTGAGTATCTGACGGTTTCGATTACCCCGCAATTAAGCGATTCCAATAACCCCGGTTGTCATATATCAAATGCAGAAAAGCGATACGAAAACACCTACCAAAACACCTAGGGAGCCCACCAAAGCCACCAAACTCCCCGCAGCCATAGCAAAAGCAAAATCAACAACTAAACCCACACCTAAGCCAACGACAACGAAAACAAAAACAGCAACAGCAACAACGAAAACAACGACTAAATCCAGGACCTCCAAGTAACTATGTCACTTGTTGACCCTCCTAAACATTTAGCCTAAGCTAAGCCAAGTTAAGTGTAGTTAAGTATAGCTTAAAGTTCGTCAAAGTTGTAAAGTTATTTATCATCGAAATAGTTCCCGCCAAAAAACTAATAGAAGGAAAAACTTTTACGGAAATGTTTGTTTATGTACACAAATCAACTGAAGTTGATGTGGCACAAAATTAAGCCAGAACCTCAGTCGAATGGGGATAACAAAACCTAGAACAATTATATAACTTTTAAGCTAATTAATCTCAAATTCCATAAAAAAATATAATTTAACTTACTTTATTTTACCTAAAATCTATGAATTAAAGTTGATCCTTTAAATGTTTATATTTATGACTATGCCTCTGGCTTTAAATACATATATTTCCTTCCGCACATAGAATTTTCTTATGTGGTAAATGACATTCGCCTTCGAGGAAGAAGCCCCATATATACTTTTTTATGTATAGAAACCTATCCTGGCTGGAATGACAACAAATATTGTTGCCATTCGAGTCGTCTGATTTATTTACCCATATATTTTTGTTGCCCAGGACCCAAAAGTAAGAGATCCATTTCACTCCCCTTTGGCTTTTTTGTCTACATTCGACAAATACAAATCGCTCGCGAATGTGTTTATTGTGGAAACTTGGCTATATGTTCTGCAACTGCAATTGCCCAGAGAGGGAGTGCCTCCTGCCCTCCATCCATCCAGAATTACCTTCACCCCAGGAACTGGCGAATCGGAAATAGGTTTCGTGTTATTTATTTACCCACAATCGACACGCGAGGCAGGCGAGCAGTGATATGCATATCGATGAGAGCCGCGGGGATTTGACTGGGAATCGAGTGAAGTGACGACAACTCCTCGTGATCCTCGTGAGCGGAGGGCCAAGGAACCCGGTGTTAAATCTAAAGATCTCGAGGTTTCACTTTAGCTTTTCTAGATTTTTTAAGAATTTTTATCGGTTAAACAAACAGCGTATATCATAAACCCAGGCTCGTGTAATTTTTGAGCATTAATTTGTTATTGTAAAACCATTTTTTCTAATGATTTTAGTATCTTTGGATATGATTTTTAAAACTAAAATTAAAAAAAAAGACCAATCAGTTTTTTCATATTGATGTTTTTCACCCTTATTTGTTCGAATATTCTATTTCTTAATACGTTTTTAATAATTCATACAAAATATATAGGTTTTGTGATTTTAAATATTTCCTATTTTAATATAAATTTGTAAGATAAAAAGAATGTGCTGCGTAAATATAAAGAATATTGTAATATAATAATTGGAACAGGTAGTTAAATAATTTTGTATGTAAAGTTGTTTAAATATATTTTTGAGATTATCTTTGAGTTTATAATCTATCCTCACGTGATCATCTCCTTGGCCGACTGCTGGGCGCAAAATCAAACAGAAACAGAACTCGGCTGGAGACTTCAGTCGAGGGGTCGTCGTCGGTGCTGCGAACCGGAGTAGTTCGCTTCAGAATCCTGTCATCCGTCGGACGTTGCTGTTTAGTCGCGTGAAACAAATCAAGGAAGCGCCTGGAATCGGCACCGGGAATATCCTCGCTGAACCCTCCGCATAAAACTCACAATTTACGAGCCCTAATTAGTCAGGCAGTCAAGCCATTTGAATTTTGTTACCTTCGGGCGCGAAAAACGAAAGGAAAAGGGCAAGAGCAATTAGCCAGAAAAGTTTTTCCGCTCAAAACGCGAGCCAAAAAACTTGGGCAAAAGTGCAAATTGTTTTCGAGTGTTTCGAGGGGGAGCAAACACTGTTGCAAACTGAAAGTGTGCAAATTGAGTCAGTGAAAGGTGTTGTGGAGAAAAGCTGGAAAGTGGGTGGTCCTTAATGGGTTTAACGACAGACAAGGAATCATAACAATTCATTGCCCCCGTGTCTTAATCGATTTTCACATTTCCCCGGGCTATCAAATTCGTACCCCCATTATAATATGCCTTTAAAAGTGTTTTAAGTGCGCGGAGCCACGCTTCCCCTCTCAATAAATAAGTATAGAAAACTATATCCAAGAGTCAGACAGACGACGAGCCGCGGCAACTTTATTTTCAAATCGTGTCAAACAGTCGGGCCGCGCAAATAATAATATCTATAAAACTGGGGGAAGTCCCTCAGTACCTCCAGTCCCCCCCAATCCCCGCCAGAACTTGTGTGTGTGCTGCCTAAGTGCCAAAGAAACGAAAACTTTGAAACCCGAAACCTTGGCACCTACATTTCGATTTGGTTTTATTTTCGTGACAAACTTTTAATAGCAATATTATTGAAATGAAATGAAACGGTAATGAAGTCGAAATTCGTCTGCGAGATATATTTCTGATTTCGACACGAAGGCTCCTCCGCTTTCAACCATTCGACACCGAAAGCGATCTAAATACAGAGATATACACATATTGACAACTGACAGGTGATTCCGATTCCGTGCGCGGATTTTAAGGCAATTAGTTACTGATTTTTGACTTGACATGGTAAGATTTGGCCCTGGATTACCGAGAATACCTGTCCCATATTTGCATTGTGCATTTGTAGAACACTGATTTGGATTGCCCCCATCGAAAGCAGTTGGAGCACACGCTGCTCCACTGTCAGACCCAGTCGGAAATTCTGCAGGCCACCCGGGACAATTACCTCAGCATCATCGATGAGTTCAAGCGGGATCTCGAGGAGCTGACCGAACAGGTGGAGCAGCAGCAGCAGAACCAACAAGCCAACCAATCCTGCCCAGAACCAGAGCTCCACAGTGTGGATCCCCCGCGGATAAACTGCGAACTAGAGATACAAGTTGGCCCTGCACACACAGAGACTTTTTTAATTGTTTTTAATTTATTTTCTAATTTTTTATATTATTTTTCCACTAGAACGAACGCCTTGCCTGCCAAATCGAAGGACTGCAGGGCACTTTAAGCGATCGGGATGACCAGATCAACAGCCTGCAGTCAATGATCAACAGCTACTCCGACTCCAGCGAAAACAATCGACTAAAGGGGGAGATTTACGAACTCAAAACAAAAAATTGTGAGTGGACTTAATATTTTAAAGATATGTTTTTAAAACATTTGCGGCTGAGGTGGGAATAGGTTGAAACAATTGTCTCATCAGGGAGGTGAAAAATTGAAAGCTAATAAAAACGTTGTGTTATAAAAATACTATTACCAGCAATCACCTCGAGCTTGACTAGCAAAAAAAAAATTCGATTTAACTCTTTATATGGAGAATTAAATATAAATTTACAAAACTTGAATCATAGAAGATTTAACAGTTTCTTACAAACTCTTATTTGTTAACGTGAAGCCCTCTACTTCGACTATTGCACAAATGACGTTAAAACATAATAACATTTAAAAAAATTAAAGTGTAATATATCAGTAAGTGTAAGTGTAAGTGTTTTAGAAATATTTTACTGGTTGGAAATATTCCGTTTTTCACTTAAAAATTTCCTATCTTTAAAAATACTTTTCAAACTTTTTTTAAAAAGTGTTTTATTATTAATTGATTTATTAAACTTATTGCTTACAAATGTTATTTCATTATTTACATTTTGAGTTCCTTTTAATGTATTTATATGGGCGCTGTTTTTCAAAATAAATATTTTATTTCTGGAGTTATTAAAATAAAGTGTTAATTTCTATAGGTGATCAATCCCGCAAGATAAGAGAACTGGCGAGCCTGCTGAGCAACCAGGAAGAGCAGCGCGTGGAGCTGTGCACCAAGTACGAGAAACTAATGAGCAGCTTCGAGGATCAGTGCCAGGAGCTCAAGGGGGCCAAGCAAAGGGTGCAGAACCTGCAGACGCGACTGGATCAGGTGGAGCAGCTGCAGGATGAGCTTAGAACAGAGGTGGGTACTGTGGTTCTTCTTTTGAAAAAGGTTTTTAAAAATCTATGTATTTCAGCGCAAAATGCTGCAGGAGGAGGTGATCGCCCTAAAGGAGAAGGAGGCCGTGTCAGCGGGACGCGAGCGGGCCCTCTGCGATCAGAAGAAAAGAGGTGACCAGGAGGTGGAGAAGATGCGTCGTTTCATACGGGAATTGCAGGTCCATCTGCAGCTTGAGACCTCCCAGCACCTGGATAGCGTCCGGAGACTGGAGGAGGCCAACGAGAGCGTGCGGGAACAGATGCGTGCCATCAGCGCCGAGTGCCAGCAGATGCAGATGCGACTGAAGTAGGTAGTCCGTGCGGGATGGAGTGCATCCATCTAAGAGCAGCTGCCATCTCTCCCCTTCTCTGCAGGCAGCAGGCCGAGGCCAACCAGCAGCAGGAGCAGATCATTGAGTCGTTTCGCAGGTGGAAGGATGCGCAGGTTAGAGCCGACGAGGCGATGCGACAGTGCGTCACGCGGGCCGAGGAGCATATCAGCATGCTGCTGGAGGAGAACCGGACGCTGGCCGAGGACTACCGCTGCCTCAACCGGGACCACTTGATCCTGGAGACGGAGCTGCTTCGGGTCAAGCAGGCGGTCAACTACGCGTCCAGCTCCTCGTTGGGTTGTCCTCCTCAGACGGCTGGAGGTCGTCGAAGAGATCCTGAGGCGGGAAACGATGTGAGTTGGGTAATCTAGTTTTATTTTTATATATTTTTAAATATAGTATTTATGTAAATAATTAAACTATTCCCCATGCTGTTGAATTGTTCAAGATTTTTTTTTAAATTTATATCCCTATAAACAAGTTTAACAATTTAATAAAATTGATCAACAGCCTTAATGAAAAATCGCAACTCAACGATTAAGAAATTCTACAGCTTGGGTTTACTAAAATCTTTTAGACAACACTTTAACATAGAACAAACTCATTAAAAATTAATTTTCTTTGCATGCTCCTATCCTATATGACATTCAAAAATTTTTAAAATTGGATTATCATTATCATTGGACTCTTAAAACGGGCAGTTGGCATAGAAACATATTTTTCTAAATGTGTCTTACTTATCCTGTGACTCTCGTAGATGGCCAGGCGACTGTTTAACTTGGCCAGCACTTCGCAGCGCATTTCCAACCAGAACAGAAGACTCAATGTAGAGGCGGCAGCGGTGTCCCAGTACTGGAATCCCATGATTTCTCGAAGAACTGCTTTAAAAGGCCATCCGGTGGCCCAGTCCACACTGAGGCCCACCCGATCCTCGGATGATCTGTTGTAAGAGTAGGAATGTCACGCAACTCCCTCCGTCCATTTCCAATCCTAGGCCAACAGCATTTTCGAGTCGCGTAATTTGTAAATTGTCTTGTAAATTATTGTAGAAAATAAATAAAACCAAGTGCTTGTGTAACTGTCTTGTGTTGTCATCAGAAGTTTCATTATAAACCATGAATCCGGGTCCAAAATGGCCGGTGCTTCGGACTCCATCTTATATGAATATGTCTTATTGTCCTACATGGTTTTCTTACATTAAACAAATAAGCTGAACGAATCACAGCTCAGTGATGTACAAATTAAATTTAATATGTATGTACAATGTGCTTTGAAAGAGTATTGTGAATTTTATATTTTGTACAGGTTGTAAGTTTAATCCCGTGATTATTTATTCGGTTCACCAACTTCATCCTTCGCCACTATTTCCTTGTCAACCATCGTTTCGCCGAGAGCCTGGCGCTCCTTATCCAGTTTCAAGTTCTCCCTGTCTTTGAGTACAAGTTCGATTTCCTGCAACAAGTCCTTGTGTTTAACAATTTCCTGGAACTGCTGTCGTAGTTCCCGAAGTTGAGGACCATTATTATCCATTAAATTACAGTTTAAAAACGTAAGTGTGCCCACTGTGAAGGTAATATGGTAATCCAAAAAAAACATCGTGGGGGCATGGTTGTAATTTTTAAATTACATTATTTTACACTAATAAAGAAAACATTCATAGATTTTCATTTTAACGGCTTACTATTTTATATTTCTGAGATGCTTACATACCTATGTACATATTTATAGCCATGCCACTTAAACATATTTTTAAAGTTTTTTAGTAGAGCTACTAACGCAATTAAAGTTTACGCATAGGAAAAATAAAATCTGGTTGACATTTATTGTATATTTCTTCTTTCTTTAATAGCAACATCCTTCTATTTCCTCACATCCTCCTGCAGCAATTTGGCCCTTTCACTGATTGCTATGAGGGCCATTTTGATTTGGGCCCTTTTCTTGACGCTCTCCTCGCGCAGGACTTCGGATTGCTTGGTCAGGATCTTGACGCGGACGTCGCTGAAGCGCTCTGCCTCCGGAATGCTCATCTCCAGATACACATCCTTGCCCACGTTGACCAGGATGCTGTCCATCTTTCGCACACGTGCCTGCATGAACATATTGCTGCCGATGTTCACCTGTGTCTTGTAGCCATCGGGCAGGTGGGTGTCGAAGGTCTGGAGGGTGTTCTTCAGCTGCACGTACTCCATGATCTCCTCGTTGAACTGACCAATGCAGTTTTCCAGCTGCCTGAGGTCCTCTTTTAGGACTTCGTTTATAAACTCCTCAATCTGCGTAATGCGCGCCTGATTTGCAGCCTGCCTGTAAGTGAGATTCCCTGGATTAAGAGGATTCTATGGTGAATTGATTACTTACTCCTGCATTCTCTGGGCGTCTGTGCTGCTATTCGATTTAATTTGCATTGTTCAAGTCTTAATTTTATATTAATTATCCGGTAAAAAGCTGCGAAAATGTTTTGTTGACTTTTTACTTTTTCTTCTTCTTTTCTTTGCAACAGCTGCTACAGCTAGTTTCAAGCTAAATCTGGCTTTTATATGCCTATCGATTAAATGTGAGTCCAACTAGTTCCTGAAAAAGAACTGGTTCCAATATTGAAGTGACTCCGAAGTGAACCGAATTTGAATTTGAAAAGTTTTTTTTTTGAAAAAGCTAAACTAAAAATGTGTAACTACGTTAAAATTAGAAATTAAAAAAAGATTCATTAGAAAGAAGACACCTTTTTGTATAGAAAACTGGCCACCTTTTCCTAGGTAGCCGCTGAATTTATTTCCTTTCAAAAACAAGTAAACATAAAAAAGCACTTTAACGGTCGTACGTTGCAAAAATTATGCATATACTTAAAAGATTATCCAATTATAAGAAGAAACCTTTAACTTCAATTTTTAATTTGTTGATATAATTGTTTTAAAATTTGAAATTCCATAGCTGTCCAGCAAATTGTGTTTTTATAACCCAACATTTTTGTGAAACTTAACCCTTGGGTATTATTAAACTTTTTCCCACTTCAATAAAGCCATCACATTGGAGATTTTTGCACTAATCCGAAGGCATTCGCAGTTCATCGCATATTTTATATAATAATCCCTCCCAACCATCTCAACAATTGTCTGCGCACGCAATTCCAAATTAAATTTCACATCTCTCCTCAAGTGCTTTTTTGTCTGTGGCTCTGAATTGAATTGAAATCAGGCCTGCGGCTCATATCTTTCATTAACATTTTTAATGCCTGTTTAACCTTTGTTTTTGAACCCTGTCGGTGGTGAATTGTTTCCTGCTGGAATTTTCCCCCCAGCTTCCAGCAGGCTGTGGGTCTTCCGTATGTAGATCTCTGATGTCACATTGAAATTTGTTTACCTTTTGTCATTTTGTTTTTATCCACACAGGAGTTAACAGCTTTGGTAAGTTAAATAAATTAGATAGAACCTTTGCAAAATAACTAAGATTTTTTTCTTGAAATATTCGCAAAGGAGATTAAATAATTTAATAATTTTCCAAATTCCAGATGCAACATGAGTTTTACTTTGGTGCGCAAGCATCTGCGGGCCTGCAGAGCCGCAGAGGATCCTCTGACCAGGATGACGGCTACCAAGTTCCAAGCTCCTTTGGTGCGTAGCTATATTCCCATGGCGGGTCCTCCCCGTTTTCCCATGAGCACTGCCCAGCGCTTCATCATTGGCGTTGGAATGATGGCCTCCTTCATGATCATTCCCGTTTGGTGTCTCTCTCGAATGCAACATTGGTCCAGGATGCACAATGGTCTTCCTCCACTGGAGGAGGAGCAGAAGGAGCAGCCTCCACAGCCAGAGGAACAGGAGGAGAAGGACAAAAAGTAAACTAACCAGGACACAAACTCTTTTAAACGGTGACTTCTAAGGAACTCTTTTACTGGGGTTCTTACATACAAAATACACAATTTCAAATGGCTTATTTCTACTCTAGAAAAATGGATTGAAGCTAAAACACTTTGCTGGAGTATACAGATTATTTGCAACAGCTTGGTTTTATTTTACCCATTAAAATGTCATTAAAATTGCGAGTTAAATCGTTAAAAAATTGATGGATTTTTTTTATTAAGGCTATCATTTATTTATTCAGTAGTTAATAATAGCAATGCCTTTTTTATAAAGGCTGTAATTTATTTATTCTACTAAAAGAAAACTGTATTTCCTTAGGTTTCACCATAGGGTAAATCCGGGACAAGTGCCCCACGTTTTTGAAAATCGAAATGGTTGTTTCACAAATATGTTTACGAGGGCTTTTGTGATTGTTGTAGGTCGAGTAGTATATCCAGAAGTAAGAACAACATTTTATTCATCAATATTTTACGATACAAGCTTTCTGTGGGATGATTAATAAAAAGTAGCAAATTTGCTAGTTCAAAAATCTTCAGGGACAAGCGCCCCGCTTTTATGCTTAGGATTTAAATTATTTTGAAAACAACAACTCGCGAAAAAAAGCCATTACATTGATTCTACGGTACTTTCTAACACACATCAACACTTAATAATAATGATAAAAATAACAGATCTGGTTTTTAAAGATAATAAAAATAAAAGACTGAATTTGTCGATCGAGGTACCAAAAATACCGAAAATTTATTTTTTTTATACAAAAAAACATTAATAAACAATTGTAAATTATGTAAAAACACCATATAGAATATTTTTGTTAATAAATAATAACAAACGTTTACAACATAAAGTGCTCAAACCAGATTATCAGTAGGGCGTTTGTCCCCGAGAACAAGTGGGGCGCTTGTCCCGATTGCATAGCATATGAAAATTATTAATTAAAAAATATTGGCGAACAGTAAATGTAAAAATAGTTATCTGCTAAATGATCTTGCTACATAGGAAGGTTATATGATATACTTTTATCTGACGTCTGTTGACATTTTGACGATGAAATAACAAACATTTTTGAATCGCTAAAAAAATTTTAGGCTGTTTTTTGACCTATTGCTGTATGGATTTTCCAAGTAAATTTTTTTCATTTTTGACACACTTAAACACAAGTTTTCCCGAGATGGCGCTGCAATCTTATCGATGCATGATAACAATAAACAAAGTGGGGCACTTGTCCCGGCGGGGCTTCCCGGATTTACCCTAAATGTAAATTAAAAAAAAAAAATCATTTTTTAGGCAGTGCCTGAATAACATTTTGTTTAATATTTAATAAACTTATTTAACCTTAAAATTTTACTCTGAATAATATTTTAGTAATTTTTTTTTTTATTAAATATTAGCCAAGCCTTTTTTGATTTCCCAAATAGCTCAATATATTTAGAAGAACATTTCGTTATTAAGTTAAACAACTGCAGAATTCCACTGACTTTTCCAACCTTTCTTTTCATGACTATCATAAACTGTGAGCCTTATTGATAGTGAAAGTGAAGAGGCCTCATTAAATCATTTTTGCTGCACAGGTTGCTAGATATTTGACTTGATTTACTTTGCACCCCACAAATAAGTCCGTTTTGATGTCTGCCCACCAATTAAGGATCCGCAACAGCGCCGCAGACAATAAACCATCCATTGTCCACATCCAATTAGCTGGCTGAAACACCTCTGCTCCGAGCCAAACCGAGAGCTCCTGTGGAAATGCTCCTCCGAAAACCACAAAACCATTTTCCACGGCTGCCAGCCACAAATCAAAATGCTGGAAAACCAACAAACCGAAAAGCTAAACGGCTAGGAAAACCGAAAAAAACAAAAACAAGCCGAAGAAACCCAAAAAGCAAAGTGCCAACTTTCATTAAAAGTATTTTTGCGCTCATTGCCAATGCATTCAATTGTGGACTTTGTGGGTCTCTTGGAGTCTCATGCCTAGTTTAAGCCTGCGACTTGACTTTGACCACCCTCCTGTTGTCTCTGGGCCTTGTATCGCATCCAATCCTCATGATCTACAACACACCGTGACCTTCTTTGCCTTCTCTGCCCATGAGGAGCCTGATGCTACAGAGAAAAAAAGCAGGGTACTTAAAATTACTTTAAAAAAATGTGCAAAGTATGTAAAGATATATTTTATTTTAGAATGTCAAAGTACACTTTTTAATTAAAACCTTTTCTAATGGTTTCAAATCTCTAAAGAGATTTAAATGTTTGGTTATTAAATCCGCACAGTTTCCTTCTTGAAATGTTATATAGTTTGATTTATTTATTTATTATTGAAATTACCTAAAAAACTCTACAAAATAATACAATGATATAATTTATTGCAAAAAGTCATAGAATGCTTAATAAAACCTTTTGTAGAGATTTAAAATCAATGAATGAATGGTTGGATTTTTTTCCAACGCAGTTTTTATATGTATCCGTTCTTAAACCTTTTTAAAGTCTTAGTTGTTATTTTTTAATAAGGTTTAATGATATAAAACTTAAAAAAAAATTAAAGAGATTTCTAGATAAAACAACCATTACATAAATAATGGAAATAAGTGAAAAAATGGTTTGGAAACATTTCTCCGATATAATACTATGACTATGAATTTTATACTACAACTTTATTAAAAGTCATCCTAACCATCATCAGTAAAACATCATGATTATTTTCCGTGCAGAAAGAGAGACTCACCGACACAGGCCGAATCGAAAGAAAGAAAAGTCCAGAAACGACGACAAACATTCGCACACAAAATTTGAAAAAGTAAAACCGTCGAAGGAAAGTGAATTTCTTTTTAAGCAAATCAACTTGCCACGCCCCCCAAATGCCCCCTTCCCCCATCCTTCGCTGGAGGAGATTCACAGATTTTTTTTGGTGAAATTTCATGTGCCATTAAACTGGTTCTGTCAGGCGCTGGACTGTCGATCGGATTTTCTGCTGGTGTTTTGGTTTCGGTTTTTGGGCCTGTGTTTGGGTTTTGGAGACTGCAACACTCCTTAAAAGGAATGGGAAGTGGCACTTAAAATAGCGACTAGAATATTACCCACTAGAGGTGTTCTTTTAACTTGTAATAAACTATATTAATTGGTTTTAGTGAATTACGATTTAGATGCAAGAGAAGAAAAAGGGATATTTTTCAAAAAAAATACTATTTTTATTTAATATTTATTTGTTATTAATAATATATATTTCAAGATTATTAAATCTAATCAATTAATTTTTTAACAAGCAACCGATAAAATAATTGTTATAAATTGTTACTTTATTTTTGAAAGGGTAAAAAGTGTTCAGTAAGGTAATATTAAAGTGGAAATATATGAACAAATAAAGATAGTTATTATTATTGTGAAACTTAAAATTCTCTACTTTTTTAACCTTTTAGTTGACTTAAAAAATTGAAATGTAATTACTTAAATAGGGAAGTTTGTATTTAAGATAAACTTTTTACTGAAAAAGTGATTTGTATTAGATAAACAATTTCTGTAGGATTTTACAACGTGTATTTTTAGATAAAAGTATTTAGGTTTCGACCTTTCTGTTAAATTAAGTTATAAATATATTTTAATATAATTTAATTATTTATTTATGTAGTTTAATAATTTTATTTTTTAGGACAACCATAAATATAAGGTATAGAAGTATAGTACTCCACTTACAGGGTATCCTGGGCAACTGCAGCGTGTGAATGGGGCATGTGCAGCCTTTTCCCTTTTCATCGCCCACACACTGACCAAAAACATGCTTAATTTTCATTCCAGTGGCATTTCTACACTTGGAAGCCAAGGAAGCTGCCTCCTTCTTGGTCTTTTCTTCTTCTCGTGGGCGTTGCAAGATCACTTGATCACTTTTGGGGGACAGGACGGGACAGGAAGGGGGGAATGGGGAATGGAATCCCCGGACTCAGACTCAGACACTTGCCGCACTTGCCACACGCTGCGTTGCGTCAGTTTAGTTTTAGTTAGTGTGTCAGAAGAAGAGAAGCCGCAAGAAGAAAGTTGCCCCGGCTTCAAAATGCAGCCATTTTGATCCGGTTTACTGGTCTTCGTTACAGGTTCGTTGTTCCTTCGATTTAAAATATTTTTTTTTACTTTCAGCCGCCACACGAAAAATCGTCGTCCACTTTCGGTCGCAATTAATTATGCGGCGGGCAGCTGAAAATGAAAGTGCGCTCAGGTTGCAAGTCGCAAGTTGCAAGTCCAGATCTTGGGTTCTCACTCTCTCTTTCTCTGTGTGGTCGACTTTTTTTTATTTTCAGAAATCGTTGCAAATGTCGTCTTTTTTCCCATCATTAGACACCAAACATAATTTCTTGGACACACAGAAAAAATGTTTGAATAATTAGCAGGTTCTTAAAATGTATAACTACTAAGAGAAAATAATTACTTTTAAAATAAACTGTGTTTCGATTGAAAAATAAAATAAACTTTATTATTTTTTTTTGTGATTTGCTAAGGAATAATTTTATTTATTTTTTTATTTTTTTTTATAGATGAACTGTTGACAAATTGTTTTGTTACATTTTCTGTTTAAGCCATTTTTAACGTAATATAAGTATTTACTTACATGATCACATTTTGTTATTACTTGAATTTACCCTTGAATGTAAATATTTCTTCTAACTTTAAGTTTTTCTTAATTTGGAGTGACATTTTTTAAAGCGAAGAAAATACAATAGATACTGTTTTCCAAGTGACTAAGAGCTACAAAAAATCAAAGTTTATAAAAGTGGTAAAATATGAAATATTTCCCAATTTATGGCCTTTAATACCATAGCAATTTTTTCTGTGTGCCTCGAAAAGTGAGAACATTCTGTTGGAGATCTTCATTATCATCAAACGAGTATGCCGATCTGTAGTAAGACCCCATCTCCGGTGTCCAGTGTCCATCCACCGGTGTCTTCCCATCGAGAAGATGTCGTTGTCATCGTGGTGCATGGCGACCATAAAGAGTTTGCTTTATGCCCGCCGACATATTCGCAGGTGGTCACTTAGTTTATGGCAATCGGGCAACCGCAAGATTCCGATTCCGCACCGATCCGATCCGCGCTGATTTGTTGTCGCCATTCCCGCGTCCACGTCCAAGATTGGAGGCTAAAGCGGGTCTGAAGTGTTCTCTGAACGCAGCCACTAAAGTTATTAACCAGAAGGCAGGATTGGAGGTTTCTGGTCTGGAATAATCGCGATTACTCAGAAAGTAAATTACAGATATTGATTTAATTTCAGTACAAATGTGTGAAATAAAAATATGGAAGGCTAAAAATATGTTTAACTATTTCCTGTGTTAACTTATTTAAAATATATACACAAGAGCAAGTAAAAGTAGTAATATCTTCAGATAAAGACTTGAAAGACCTTTGTTTTAAGTTTAAAACAATTAAAGTTTAATGTTTTCGTTAAAAGGTTAAAAATATTTAATTGTCCCAAACTAAATAAATGTTTTTTATTACATAAAAAAAAACCCGAACAAATGTGAATGTTTAAATGTTAATGTTTTACTGTTTTAGCCCCATGCTGTATTTTCGTTAAATTTTTAAGTTTAAACATTAAATCAAGGTGTAGTCAACTTTAGTTTCAAAAAAATTAAATGGGTTAATTGTACTTTTAATTTAGGAATATATTTAACTTTACCACCTTATTTATATGTTTTTTATTTAAATGTAGGTTCATGTATGAACATGTCTAAATACATTTTTTTTTTAAATAATATGCAATATTTAATTTTATTTCTCAGGGACATTTTCCAAAAACTTAAACCTCAATTGATTACTGATATAACTGCGTTTTAAGAACAAACGTTTACCAACTCGATTGACTCATCATATCGAGCCCATAACTTTTATTATCCCAATTATGTCCACCCACACTTTGTTGACCATTTTCAGCTCTATAGCTGGATATATCTGGATATGTATTCATTCGGAAGAAAATGAAATTTATTTGGGCTGTCAACACGTCAACCCCTTTGGGGACTACCGATCGATTTGTTCGATTTGTTCCCATGAAAATCCCATTTCGGTTTCACCGCTAATAAAAATTAAGCGCCAGCCAATAAAAGTTGTAGGCAATTGTGTAAAATAAATAAGAGGAAAGGCCCCCCACACACAAAAGTGGCAATCGATCGACGACGGCGACACGATCAGCGGTTTTATTTGATCTATTTGGGAGTGAGACGCGGAGACTGTGACCCCGTCAGCCAAAAAACTAGACAAAAACAATGCGATATGGAAAAACCCAAACAAAACTGTGGCATGTTTTCCCAACATCAAGTTGCCTCCAAGTTGCAAGCTCATAATCGTTTAGGACGAAAAGCTTGCGACTTGCAGACAGCGGGTCTCTGCGAAAAAAATATCTCTAGACACAAATTATATTAATGGGCTTTTGTTTGTGCTCTACTGAAGATCTGAAGATCGGGTGCGGGTGCTGAATCTGTAAAGGATTGGGGGAGTGGAGTATGGCATTTTGTCTCTGCACGAATCACGTTTTAGAAATTGCATTGCACATAGGAGGCAGCCAAAATGATCGGCCAACTACTACTAAATGTGCCCAGTCGGAGTTGAGGTAACAGCTTAAATTTGACACTGACAAAAAAAATTAGTCAGTAGAAAAATTAAAAAAAAAAAACTAAAACGATATTAATTTTTTATGGGATTTGCAATACAAAATATATTTTATTATATTAGGTTTATAATTTAACATTTTCATTGGAAAATAAAAATAAATTCATTGAGCTTAGAAGAAAGTAAATAACATGCACATTTTTAAAAGTTATTAAATCTTTAGAGATTTTATCAGAAAATGTATCCATATTTTTTTAAGTAAATGTAATTTACAATTTATATATTAAAAGTACGCTGTATTTGGAAACATTTGGAAAAGGACTTTAACCTGAAAATAGCGACTTTGTGCTTAAATTAACATAAATCATTGAAGTGATTAAGGATCTTTAAAGATTTAAAATCTCTAATAACACTACTAATATTTTAAAATGACTTCAAAACTACTATACTGTGACTTTGGTTTTTGGAAATAACATTGAGTTTGGATGAAAAATAAATCCGTTGAAATGATTTGAAATCTCTAGAGATTTGCAATCTCCTGAGAACTAATTATTCTGATAATTAAAATTAAGACAATATACCACCTGGTTTTATATAAGTTTATGTATGTTATTATTATAGGCGGTTTGTTTTTCTTTGTGTAGTTAGAGTCTTTGATAGACTCAGAGTTAGAGAGACAATCTCTTTGGTTGTCAGGGCTTTTTGCGCAAGTTCTGGATGTGAAGAGCTTTTGGGCAGGCTGGCTTAAGTGGCACTTAGTTTTAATATGCTGGCCCTACCGTTTAAATGGGTCTTTTTTTTTGACTTGCAGGCAAATCTAAATCAGAGTTACCTGAAATAATTGCATGAACACAAATTAGAGCGCGCATAGGAATCGTTCTGCGATTTGGTTGATTTCGGTGATTGGGGCTCTTCCGCTTTCTTTTCTTTTTCACTTGGAGGTCTCTTCTCTTGTCACGTCTACTTGAGCACGGCCTCCGATTCTTCGCTCTTCAGTCCTCACTCTTCCCCCCCAATTATGTTATAGTTCTCCGATATTTTAAGCCCCTCGAAGAATGCTTTATAGCCGGCGAAAATAATGCGTATTGTGATCATTGAAGTTGACTCAAAGAAAATAGAAAATATTACTTAGACATTCTTTTTTGTCATTTGGGGTTTTTCTGGGTTAGCTGGCCTGGTATTTGGCACTTGGGTCAATGTGCCACATGTGGCACAAAGTAATGGGTGTCAAGAGGCTGGAGGTTCCCAATTACAGGTCTCAATTACAGGTGGTTGGGGTAATAATACTCGTAGAAGAGAACTCCTACGATTAATAGAAAGTAGCAAATTATTTGATTTGCATTTGCAAATTAGCCTGTAATTAGGTAGATGAATTCTAGGGCTTCTACATCCCATTAAGTTGAGCACAAAATTCTCACACTCGAAATTACAGATCGTAATGAAGACATGAAAAAATTGATTACCCGAGAAGAACACGTACGATAATCATAACTCCGCCGCCCTTTTCACACAGTTTTCCCCCTTTTTTCTGGGTTTTTATTTTTCATTCTTCTGGAGCTCTGAAACTGCAGCCTTTGAAAGGCCTAATTGCATCACGTTTTTAGAGCAGCTCCAACTTGGACTCGAGGGCATAAACATGCCGACAGAATATTACACAATTGTATGTATACACAGGGAAAATGCCAGGAGACAAGACAACAACAAAACAGAGTCAAAGAAAAGTAATGCCCATTAGTTGCACTGCCATGATTTCCACACGTGAGTCGAGATCCAAATAAAAGCCTCCTGACTTTTAGTTTCTGACTCTGCCTTTACTTAAGAAACATATATGTATCTGAATCTGATGGGTTGACTGGCAGGTTTTGTCCATTTGCTTTAATGAATCAAGCCAAGTCGGCGGCTGTGACAATAATAACAATTCCCAAACATATCCCCACATAGCTGACATTTTCAGTTCCCTCACCCAGATGAAAACCAGTTCTTGAAGATTGTGAAAGGTTCTATTTTGGAAAACAAAATGATCAACATTTCCATTAATCTTACATTAAAAGTATGATCAAATACCCTATGAAATTATGGTAAATGATTATTTTTACAAAGTTTGTTTATTGTTTAACTTAATATCTTAATAGAAAAGAAGAATTAAATAGAAGAAAATTTTCAATATTAAGAATACTTAATTTCAAACAGATTTTAATATTTAACTGAACAGAGTTAGAATTAGAATATTAAATTAGTTTATCATTGAGATTAAGTTTTATTAAAAGTTTTAAAAATTCCCATATATGTATCATATGTGAGTTAGAACAATGAACCAATAAATGTTCCCAGTAAATTTATTTCAAGCTACGTTATTTATTTTAAACCCACTAAAAAGTTTAAATGCCCCAAAAAAAAGGGCTTAAAGTGCAACTGTTTTGTCTGCGGATTTATGCAACTTCTGGGGCAAAGTGTCGGAAGCAGCGAAGCGTTGCATCCTCTGCAGAAATTGCAGCATGTGGCATGTGGCAACCATCGTACGCAATCTGCAGCAGCCAAATTTGGGCAAAAGAGCGACTCCACTTACCTGCGTCTGACACACATTTTTCCGACTCCCATTTTCGTTTGATAGAACCCAACTAAATGATGTAGATGCAGCAGAGCCCTGGCCCAAAACGGATGCACATTTCCGGTGTTATTTCGTTGCATGACGAACAAAGCCCAGACCCAGACTCAAAATCCACGCCCACCTACTGACCAAGCTAAGCTGAAAGTCCAGCAGCTATATAAAGTCAGATGTTTGTATATATATAACTGAAGCTGAGGAACTTGGAGCTTAGAGCTTGGCCAAGTGCCACCCGCGCGACAAACGTAATTGACCAAAAATGCAACGCTTGGCTGAACCTCCCCAATAGAACACCAGTCGTCAACAATCAGGGAATGGAGTCAGTGGAGGAAAGGGAAAAAGGTATGAACTACTCAATGACCTCTTAAATCATATAAAAAATAATCATACAATTTTTTTCTGTATCAAAAAATACTTAAAAAAAACAATCCCAAAAGTGAGGTTGTTAAATTTTCTTAAAGTAGTCTTAAAGACTTTATACAAAATTATAAAAAATTTTATTTAAGTCCTTACACACACATTATGAGCAATATTCACTGTATCAAGCGTGCACTTCATTTGCCTGAATGAAATTCAATTTAAAGGTTGTCATAAAACGATATGTTTTTATAAGCTCTTAAAAAATAAATGATATTAAAATGAACTTAAAAATCAACTTTTTGTATACTCGTTAAGCTGAGCTCGAATCGAACTGATTTTTAATGGCAAGTATATGTAAACATACTTTCTTGTAAGGTGTAAATTAAATTAAATTATCGCAATAAAATAAACCAAACAAAAGCGCCTTTAGTTCATATAAGTGTATATTTATTTGGATACTCGAGAGAAGCAATACTGTAAACGATCAATGTCTGTCTGGTCCGTCTGTCCGTACAACATCGGATCTCGGGAACTTGGCTGAACCACCAATTTGCTACGACTTCTATAAGAAAGCGCGATCAGTTTGTTTCAAACCTGACCCAAACCGGAAAACTCTGTGGTGTCCACTTTTTAGTGCTGGGTGGCCCTAATGTTGTTCGTATTGAAAATATCTCCTAATATCTACATTTTTAAAATCTGACCATTTGAATTGTGTATACAATGCGTTGAAATTTTATTGGTAGTGACAGGGGCTTACTAGCATGTGGCTACATTTTGGGGCTGCTGCTTTTAAGGGCATGTATCACTTGTCGAAACCCGAATATGGTTCTTTTTTTTTTTAATTTAAATTAGTTTTACATTATTATTTAATTTGTTAATTTATGTTTTTATCATAAGCTTTTTTAAGTGATTTATAAAACCCAATTTATAATTAAAAATAAATCTTAAAATTACTGTACAAAAACGTACTCGTGGACTAAGTTAACAATATAATAATATATTAACATAATATATTAACATAATATATTAACAAAACATACAGAGCTTTTTAAAGTCGTTGAATTTTTCATTTGAGCAGGTACACCAAATTAAAATTATTATTTTCCTAAGCACCTTAAAGAATGATCTTTTTTATATATTTAATTTCATAATAGTAAAGCCCCTATCTCATATCTTTTTCTCAGCCTCCGTTGGAATGCATATGCCCCACTTTCCGGGGCATCATAACTATGGTGCACCCATTCACATTTGTTTCTGTGTTTCTGGCTTTGTTTTTCGCATGCACACATTTTTATTTGGCTCTGGCCCGTTGAGTTCAGTGAGTTATAGTGAGTTATAGTGAGTGATTCATGCGAGTCAGGTTCCCATATTCTGCGGAGAACAAAGACCGATTCGATTCGATCTAATCCAGCTGCAATATGCGAATATAAACCTACGATTGTGGGTTGAAGTTCGCCAACGGCTGTTGAACCCTCTGTTTTTGGATCTAAGCCATCAGATCTGTCTGTCTATGATTATTTATTTACTTTTTTATCTGGTGTAAGCCAACGCAGTTGGCTAATTAATTCATTAGCGATTGACTCATAAAATTGCGACAATTGTCGCGACTGGCTTCTGCAATTTTAATGCCAATCTTCGAGGTGTCGTCATTTCTTTTAATTTTTGTTGTTGTATTTTCTGGCCAGATGGGACTTGTGACTCGGAGGAGACTGGCTCCCTAGGAGGAGGACACACACTTTTTATGGCTATTCGATGATTACGTGGGCAGGCGGCTCCTCGGCCAATTAATAAAGAAATGTTTTTTGTTTTATTTGTTTTCCTTTTTTTATGTATACAGACAAAAACAAGTCGTTAAAGTTTACCGCAGATGCCGATGCTGTAATAATATTGTATGCAAATCTCTCCCCCAACCAGCGAGTCGGCATTGATATAAAGTTTCAATTTACGGCTCATATATCATAACTTGGTCGGTGGGCAGGGGCTGGGGTACTTATGGGGCTTATTAACTCGTAAAAATGCGACTGTCACTGATCTTTTAGTTACAAATGTTGTCGGATGCTGGTGCTGCGCGGTTTTCCAGAGACAGAGACCTTGAATTTGCGATCACTGATCAGTGAAATGCTATCTTATATAGGTATCTTCCTGCGGTGACGGAGCAGATTTTATAAAAAACATTTTCCTGTGTTTCAGGTATTTTTCTAAATACACAATATTATTTTTAAAAAAGTATTGGACTTACATTTTTTCAATCCAAACCAACTTGACCTTGTTTGCTCGAACCGATTAATTTTAAAAAATTAGGTTTTATTCTTTAGTTTTACTTTTAAATTTAAATATCTAGATGTTGCCAGTAACAATGTATTGCGTATTAAAAATCAAAAAAGGTTTTGATTCTTGTAAAAATATCTTTAAAACCATTAAAATTTAACAAAAATTAAATTAAATTAAAAGCACACACAAGCTGTTAAAACTCTTTAAGTAACGTAAATAAACGAACTTAGCAAAATCTTAAATAAATGAAACTTTTCTTTAAATTTAACAAGGAGGAATAAAAATATTATCTTATTTAATTTTAAAAAAGCAAAAAAAACTGGATGAAATTATATTTATAAAATAAATAAATGTGCTTTTAATACTCTGTTTTTTATTTATTAAATAAACTATATTTTTTCCGGTAAACTACTTTTGTTTATGAAATATGTGTGATTTTAAGTTTAAGACAAATTTAATTAATTATAAAAGTATAAATACAAAACCCTAAAAATTGGTCCATAAATATTAGAAATACAACAATATTAAAAGCATTTTTACCTCTAAAGCTTTGAATTTTATTTTTTCTGTAATTTTTAAGAGTAAACAGTTTGATTAATCGCCGGATACATTTGACAAGATTTTGTTAACATCTCAATGTATGGCCCCCAAAAATAATACGAAAACAATTAAGTAGCTCTCATTAAAAACCCACCTCTAATTACCCTCTTAAACATTTTTACCACTTTATTTTAAGACCTTACCATTTCCGCCCACTCAAAGACTTAGTTTTTATGACCAAGTGCGCCACCTTTCGGCAGCACCGACTCCAACTTTTTGACCTTAACACAAAAATGGCTCTCGAAAAATTGGCAAAAATTAAAATAAACCAAAAAATATAATTCCAACCAGAGTAACACAGCAAAGTCAAAGCCAAAAGCAAAAGTTTCTTATCAGCAAAAGCAAACACAGCGAAAACCGGAATCAAAATAAAAAGCCAGAGAGAGCGAGTAAGAGAGAATGAGAGAACAAGAAAGAACGCTATAGTCGGGTTTCCCGACTATCAGATTTGCGATACTCATTGCCCTCTTTAAAAAAAGAAAACAAAAAAACGCTAGAGTCGCTAACCCTCTTCAAAAATAAGTGTAGCCTACTTTCAAGCGCAATAAATTTTTAGCGACCTCTTCAAAAAAATTAAGCCTACTTTCGAGCGCAATAAAACGCACTTAAATACACAATTTCTTGAAAATGGCCATATTGTCAAAAATTTTTAGAATTTTGGGTAGATATTTTCAATACAAGCAACACTTATAAGGGCCACTTTTCTCTACCCCACAAAGTTTCGCGGTTTGTGGGCGTAAAAAGGGGCGCGGTCAGGTTTTCAAACAAACATGATCTGCGCTTTGCTTATTGAAGTCTGTATGCAAGATTTGGTGGTCCTAGCTTTTACAGTTCCCGAAATCTCGACGTTTGTACGGACAGACAGGCAGACGGACAGACAGACATTTCAACGTTTACAGTATTTGCTTACTCTTCGAGTATCGCAAATAAAAAGAGAGTATATGAGAGGCAGAGAGAGAAAGAAAAACAGCTGAGTGCGAGTTCCAAGCGGAATTGCGAGCGGTTTCCAAAGTTCCAATCAGAGTAAAAAATATTGTCGCGGCGAGCGGACGCGTTTGAAAAGGAATCGGAAAGAAGTAATAAATAAATGAAAATTAAGCAAAAGAAGTGCGATTATCAGCGAAAAACAGAGATTTCAAAAATAATTACGAATAGGAAAATACAGCAAACAAAAGTGCGCGAATTCCACCTCTCCTCCCCCAGTGTTGTGAAATTCCAGGCAGGCCAAAAGCTAACGGCACCTGCGAATGCAAGAGCAAAAAGTGCACTCAAAAACGTGACGCCAATTTCTCAATATTCTTTGAGGCTCAAAATCATCATGTGTTTTTTGTAAATTACCCTTGTGTTTTGTGTTAAATGTAGCTGACGACAATCAATCAAACAAAATATTAAATTGTGTGCGGCGAAAAGTATTGTTCTGTGTGTTTATTAAATTTAATTTTCCGTTCTGCAAACAAACAACCTTTAAACAACAAACAAAACCAAAAACAAACCGCAAAATTTTGCAGGTTAGCCAAAAGAGGCGACAAAAAATCAATTATATGTTGGCCAGTGCCGCAGTTTCAGTGGGATCGGGTTGAGTGCATCGATAGCCACCACTATGACAGAGCACCAGGCGGAGGAGCAGGTGGCCCCACCCTCCTCCAACAAGGCCATGGCCACCCCCACGCCCACCGCGAAGTTCAAGGACTCGTCGGAGGAGGGCTTCTTGTCCACCTCGCCCGACAGTGCCAATGGCGATGCCCAGCAAAAGATCCTAGCTGACCCCATGGACACCACTGGACTTCATCCGGAGAAGCAGAAAGGCGGCAGACTCCTCGTTCGCCAGGCCTTCCACCAGTGCTCCTCTCCCGAACAGTGCGTCACCCTGAACAACATCCTGGACTCCTTCAAGGCACCGCTCTCCGAGGATCAGGCCTGGGCCCTCATCCACCAGTTCGTTAGCCTCTACTACCAGGTGGCCGCCCAGGCCCACGCCTCTTCTTCAGCGGACTACGAGGCCGCCCTGCCCTCCAGCTTCGAGCTGCACTTCCACAGGGACGGCAGCGTCCACTTCTCCGGCATGGAGCGACTGCCGCAGGTGGAGGAGTCCCAACCCCAGTCCCAGGAACGGAATCTGGAGCTAGGGGCGGGGGATCAGCCCCGGGATCAGCTGGACCACAGCGCCAGCAGCAGCGGCGACAGCAGCGCCATCGTCATCAACAGAGGTACGTTAATGTCATCTAAAGTTTTCATATGTACATTTTTATTCGGTCAGAGTTAGTGGAAAATTTATATGTGAGTTGCAATTAACTAATTGTTGATTAAAATCACAAAAACAAATCTTTATTTTCTTTCACCAAAGTAAGTGGAATATTGTTAAATTCTGTGCAATTTTGCATTTATTTATTTTTTAAATCCATTATAAAAACAACAGTAAATACAAATATTTATTTTATTAAAAATATTTTGTATACAATTATTGTATGTTTATTAGTTTTCATTTTAGATAAATTATTTTGAAATCGCAGTTTAATACTCAAAATCGGGTAAAGTTTTCCAGATCACAGACTTTGGAAAATTTTAATGCTGAAAACATTTTATTCATGTGAAAATTTCTTAAAATACAACGTTCAATTAATGTAGGTTTGCAATTAACTGAACTAAATTTTATCTATCTTACCTAGAATACAAAGTAAAATAGTTTTTTCTTTTAACTTTAATTTTTGGTGAACAGTTAAATAAAACATTTATTTGTGTACTTGGCCATTAATCTATAAAATCTCTATACCAGCGAAAATACTCAATGGAACACAGAACATGAATTAAACTCATAAAACAAGTGATTTTGGACTGATAACATATTGAACTACCAACCCCAAATGACATTTTAATGTCGTTTCTGCCTACTTTTTTGAAAAAGTAATCGCTCGCTCGGTGGAATTGTTTTATTATATGTTACCTATTTTTGTGGTTAGTTATTTCCCTGATTTTTGTTTAGTGGTTTCCTCAAGCGATATATCTTTTTTCTCTTATTTCTCCGGCCTGTCAGGGGTCAGTTGGGTTGGGTGTTGTTGACTCCAGATGCGGAACTGTAACAGTGATGAAAACTGGGGCTGTGATTAGCTGGGCCGGAAAACCGGTTGAAGTGATGCCTCTTTTGACCGGGGGTCTTTGTCTTTTTCGGCAAACGCTTTCATTTTCAGTTAATAAGCCACAGTTAACTTCTTTCTTTCGGACATTTGCCGTGATGTGCGTTTCCGTGTGCCATCCATCTGACTATTGGCATCACCATTTGCCATCACCAAGCCATTTAACCATCTAACCATTGGAATCCCAGCGCTTTCCAAACAAACAACCCACACCATCCGATGATGACCTCTGCATTTAAGTTATGCAGCCAGCTTTGATTGAGGTTTTTCTCCACTTCTGCCTTCTGTCTTCTGTCTTCAGTCTGATTGCGTGCTGGCTTGGGAAAGTGTAAACGGTGACTCCCATGAAGAAGGTCCCATCCCAGTACCCATTTTTCACTTTCTTTTGAATCTCTAACTGCACAGGAAAAAATTATGATCGTTTTCTATATAACTATTTTTATAATTACTTATGATTACCTTTACAATATTGATAAAAACATGTGGTTAATTTTTTTTAATGTTATATTTGCCTCCAACATAAATCAATAAACTTTTAAAATGGTTACTGATGAGAGGTACTGTTTTTCTTCAAACAAACCGATAAATTCAAATTGAATATTTCTTTTTAATCTCTAACTGCAATTAAAAAATTAAGATCATTTTCTGTATAAATATTTTTATATTATGTTTATTTTATGTCTCCTTTAAAATATTGACAAAAATATTCAAATAATTTTTTTAATAACAGAATCCCTTTAAAATGTTTCAATAAATATTAAGAACAAACTGATATTTCCAATTTAAAACCTTGTAAAAATGTAATTACTCAACTTGTTTTTTTAATAATAGGATAATTTTTCCCTGTGTAATGATCACAACTTTGTCTTACTTTTTCCTTTTCATCTTTTGTAATTGATGAGGGGTATTTTTTTGTGTCTCCCAAACTACGGATCTACAGAACGTGTCTGAGTCTGTCTCGCAGCTAATTGTTTAATCATTCCATTCGTCTGGGGGACTGTCAAAATACAGGTCGGTAATCTATCGGCTTTTAGATAAGCCACGTTAATTGGAAAATGCATCTTTGTGAGTGGGTAGTGATGGGGATCTTCTTTTTCTCCTAGGTGGCCCTTAAATGTGACTCACACAGCTTTTGGCCTGCAGCATTAACTGCATTCTACTGCATTTTTATATGTACCTTCTTAGTGGGCATCTCTATTTGGCCAGGCCAACTCTCTGTTTATAGACAACTTTTGTATCAGCGGGGCCAATTAGTTAGCTCTTATAAGCAATTAGCCCGGCTACATGGGCTATTCTTAAGGGCACGCAGAAACAGGAAGTTAGTTGGAAATATTAATTAAATTGTGTATCTCAGAGAGGTGAAGGAACTATTAAAAAAAGAGTCGGTGTTGCTGAGGAATGTGATTTGTAAAATGCTCTTATATAGCTCTGTTTTTGAAAGCCCTAAGAATATTTGTTCGGTGATATGATATTTTGTGTAAATTCATCTTCTATAATTTTTAACATTTGTGAAATGGTATTTAAAAAATGTTCCTCTATAATTTTGTTTTTGAAAGCCCTAAAATTATTTGTTTGATTTTATTTTGTATAAATTTAATTCCTAAACTTTTTAGCATGTGAAACTGAAATGTGTTTTAAGTTTTAGGTTTATTGATGATTCTAATAATAGCTCTCAAAAATACCTTTAAGCTCAACATTTATTTGTATTTACCATGAAGACTTTCTTTGGGGCAAACAGAGATCACCTTGTAACACCTTAATTGCTGCTAATTTAGCAGCTAAAATCCAAGCCATTAGGTGAGATATCGAAAGGTTTGCCCCCCCTCGAGAACCTCGAGAACCGCCAGCAGCGGCAATTAGTCTGCTCAAACAAGTTATTACAGACATATGGGAGATGCCATCGGAGGTTAGCACCTTCTAATGGTTTTCGGCTGCTTCTGTTTTATCCGTGAAAATCCCAAAAAAGAATCTGTGAAACATTTGCGCAGGTTACATTATTTTTCGAGGCGAGGCCTTTGAACTTGCCGCATCGATTTCGATTTTGGTCTTGGGAGGGAAAATCGCGTTCCATGGACTCCTGACAACCGCATCGCCAGGCGCAGCGAATCATTGATTGTGTTGGACTCCGCTCCAGACCTTCGGAACCCCCGGGAACCCATGAGAGCATGAAAATTGGAGGCGTGGGAGGTGGAACATTTTGATGGGAAAACGTCGACGGCGCCGTCGGGTCGCCGCGCCCTCTGGCGCCTCGATTAGGCGCGCAGCAATTTCCACCCGGTCTTTTCCACATTTTCACGGGTTTCCCGATAAAATTGGCGCTTGAATCTGTCAACACACAAACTCGCCATTACGTTTTTCAGCAGGCTCGCAGAAAATTTGGAAAACGGATGCCAGCAGGTGTTTGGTTACTCAAAAAGTTTTCCACTGGAAAATGCGCCCACACAATTGTGGAGCCTTTTCCTTTCAAGGTCACGGGTCATGCGCAGTTCTCGAGAATCGGAAAAGCTGAAAATGGAAAATGTTGTGGTAGGTTCTCTCTCTCTCTGTCTGTCTCATTCTCGGTCAGCTGTTGATTGTTAAATTTTCTTTGGGTTCATCGCGTTTAATTTTGTTCTTCCGTTTTTGAACCAAAATTTCACCCCGAAATAATCAAAGAGATCTTTAAAGAAAGCTGGTACAAAAAATACCTTTTTTATCCGGATGGGTGATGATATTTCATTTTCATGTCTATGACTTTCTTGTTTTCACTGACAAAACAAACAACTGGCCGCTCAACTGGTTTAATGTTTAAATAATTACACTAAAAATTACCCAAACAACGGACAACGTAAAAAAATGCCCCAAGACTAGAAAACCCAAACAAAATTATAACGAAACTAAAGCTCAGCAACAAATTGGTTCACTTTTTGCTGTCCGTTGTTTGAAGTTAAAAGAAAAAATAGACTGTTGGTGGAAGTATCTTTAATTGGTCGATGGCCAATTGTAGCTAATTTCTGGTTAGCCCAATGCTTATCTCTTTGTCTATGGCAAAAGCTTTTGGGTGGAGTCTAAATGAAGAGTTACCAAATTATATTTGTAATTTGCCGCCTATTTATTAAGTCAGTTCAATGGGCTCAATTAGCTTTTGGGGAATACTTTTAGATAAAGCTTGTAATGGGTGCACTTTAAGGTCAAAGATTTCTTTTAATAATAGGTACATAATAAAGTACAAACTTCTTTATATAATTAAAATTTTAAAAATTTTTGGATTTTAAGAAAAGGTTTTAAAAACTCTAACCAAATCCACCATTTATTTCTTCATACTTGACCATCCTCCACTGTTTCACAACTCCCAAATATTTCGATTTAGCAACTCCTGTTGTCTGGTAACCCACTCGAATTTTCTTGGAATCTGGGACCATATATTATGTTTATTTCAGATTAGGTAGCCGTCTGAACTGCATCTATTATAAACTTGCTGCAATATAGTAGTTTATGTGGTTTATGGGACCACACCACGTGCTTTTTGTTTTCCGCGTTGACTTATATTTTTTTTTTTTTTTTGACACATCATAGACCCAAATTTAATTGCCAGCTATTATTGACCCTCTAGTTTTTTGGGGACACAATTAATATAATAATTTTTGTTCATAATGACAACAAATGACATAAGCACGACGACGAACCTGAACCAAATTTCCAGAGACCCAAATGTGGTTCGTTTTTTTTTTTTGTATTTTTTCGGGCCTCTCCTAAACTTGTCCACCTGTGCAGTTTGCATTCGAGTTACGAAATCCGCTGACCGTAGACTGCATTTTGAAATGGAAATACTTTGTGTCGCCTTCGGACCAAGTTTTGGGGTTTTGAAAGTGCGTCTCTTTGGGGTCCAATAAATCACACGATAATCCAAATTGTGGCTCGCCTTTTGCTGTATTCCCCTTGATTGTTTGGATGACACTTGTGTGTGACCGAGTGTGTGTGGGGTCCATTGAGCTGACACATTTAATATTGGGTTGACCCTGAACCGCATGTTTACGCTCCAAATTATAAATACATTTTGATGCAATTAAACGCAATCGAAAATGGCAGACGTTGTTAAGTAAATGCGCCTTCGATAGGGCTACTTTTCGTATTCCTATCTTATCGTTTTGTAAGTATATAAATTTATAATATAAAATATAAGCGGTAATGGTAATGCATGTGCTAAAGTATATACTCCAAATGTGTGTCGAGTGGCAACCAAAAACCACATAAACAACTCGGACTCGGAAGGTAGACATGAAAACTTGCTAAAAGGTTTGTTAACCCGTATTTCCAACGAATGTGAGGAGTAGAAATCTACTCCATGGGAACCTGACTCTCGGATATGCGATAAAGCCACTTTAACTTGATAGAAATTGTTGCTAGCTTACATATTATATATATTTGATAAGGTTCTATTTGTGGTGAATTACGAATATTAAAACGAAAAACGACCTTGCTTTAAAATGAATATATGTGTTTAAGTGGTATTATACTAATGCTTAGTTAGACTTTAACAATATATATCACTTTTATAGCTTATTTACTTTGATAAAAGTACGTGTTCTTATGATAAGAACATATTCACCTCTAAGAAGGTACATTTGATTGAGTGACTTGATTTCTATTTAAGGGAAATTGCTTGAGTACTTGGTTATGTCAATTTTTTGTCCATATTTGCTAACGTTTTTTTTAAGAGATTAGATTATCTGGTTATAGCTTTATTTGTAGAGAATTATTAAAGCTTAAAACGACCTGGCTGGGACTTGACCAATCCCAACAGAAATTAAAATTATGTAAATAAAATTAATAACTAAGTTAAAGCTGTTTTTTACACTTGTTTCTCAAAAAAATATATATATTCTCTAAAACGAATGTTAAGAAAGTTCAATTAAAAACTAAAAAAATATATTTGAAATTCTTGAAACTCGTTAAAAAATTTCATAGATTTTCTTTGAATACTTTAAGACTTGGTTTCGCTTCACATTGTTCAATGTAATTTATTTGCATTGTTTATTTTCGGTTACTGTTTTGTCAATTCAAGGTCGTCACCTCAAATGGTAAAATCTCAATCAGACAATCAGAGGTAAATCTTGCAACTGATTCGATTAAAGTTAATGCAAAGCAAATCTAATTCAGTTTTAGGAAACCCACATACATTTTTGTTGTATTTTTTGCACCTCTCTTGCAATCGCTTAACCGTTTAATTTATGTGTTCGTGAGATACATTCATCTTCAGCTGGCGATCCAATTTCGCTTGACACATTTACTTGTAGGGGCGTGGGTTGGTTTTTGGTTTTTCAGTTGGGGTAATTCACCTTGATGGCGATTTTCCACGGGGCCGCGATGACTGCGCAGGCGCAACTAAACTGTAATCGAGACTCTCGCTTTCTACGCCTTGATGACTGTGAAATTAGACGGCAGTCTGCAGATTGGGGGCTGTAGACTGGAGACTGAAGACCGAAGACTGGAGACTGCAGAGCGGGTGCTGTCGTATCGTATCGTATCGGAGTTATCATAACCGACTAACCGACCGACTGATTGACTGACTCCAAAGCTCTTTCACTTTGCATATTGCCGGCGCTGAAATTACAATATAAATTTATATATACACGTATAGAAGAAACAATCTTTAATCAGCATTTACGCTTTCATCTTTCACATTTCTCAAAGAGTGGAAAAAAAGACTACTGCCATAAACAACAATTGTTGTTGGTCTGCAACCTGTTGACGAGTCGTCTGCGCATGCGCACAGTTGAAGCTGAAGCTGAGATACAGATACGCGGATAGCCGGCTATCTTCAGTGGGTTTTTTTTTGTTTTTTGCCTGGAAACTATTTTAATTTGGTGGCAAATTTGCATAGCTTGCATATCTTATGAATTTGTTCGTCTATTTGTCGTCTTTAATTTGGTATCGGTGGCCATAAACATCTTTCACTTCGAAAGAGAACAAAAGATGAAAGCAAGAGTGACATTTAAAGCGGTTCAGCCCAAAGTTGGGAACCTTTTGTGTCCACCCTTTTGTTGGGAATTATTATTTTCCACCGCCTTATGTAACCATTTTTGAACACACGATAATTGAAGAATGGGGATCATGGATATTGTGGTTTTTGGGGCTGTTTTCGGAATGCCATTGACTTGATTGGGAATATATCTTGGGCAGGAATTGTTACTACACTGTGGTCACAATCGAATTGTGTCTTGGGTTTTTATTTCTGTGAGGAATATGATGTATTATGTATTGTGGATTGTCTTGTGATGTAAAACAGCCGCCATCAATGAACTCCCGAAAAATATAGCCTGGGAACTTGGGAGGGAAATATGGGCTTTGAGTTAATGAATTGAAGTTATGGAATACTTTGTGATAAAAATGATAAAAATACATCAAATTTCAAATTTCTAGACATTTTAAATTAACCAAAAATTGAATAGAATTTCTAGCTTGTATCTCTCTTTCTTTTAAAATTAATTTTAAATATACGTGTACTTGAAAAAGTGCCTTATTAATTTATGACTAAAGGTTAATTCAAGGTTACACTGATTCCAATATTATAATTTAAATATTAATATTAATATATAAAAGGGGCCTACAATTCGATTCTTTTTAAATTACAAAAACTTGGTTCCGCTCGATTATTAGGTAACCACTCCAAAAACCAACGCCCGTAATTAAGTTAATGGCCAACTATCTATCATTTCCTGATTCATTATTCATCCGCGGTTATTAATTAATTTATAATTTGAATGAAGAGACGTGCGGCGTGCATTTAAGTGTTACCAAAACAAAACCAAAAAACCAAAATATATCAGAGGAAGGGGGAGGGAACTCCTCATCATCAGCTCATTGCCCGCACTTAATTGATAAATATTTAAAAAATAAACGCTAAACTCCAAAGATGTTGTAAGCCTCCATCACCACGTGAAACGCATGCCAAAAAAATTCCACCGCTGTAAATTATTAGTTGGAAACCAAGTTGAAAAGGCAGAGAGGGAGAAATATGAATATGGTATTTAAAATGCCGACGATTTTAACATTTTAACGCCTCTCAACCGATTTCGCTTTGTCTAATTAATTTTGCAAAGAAATCTGCATAGATATCGTGTTTTTTCCCCTAGATTGTTTATCAATTTCTACAAAATGTGTATAAGTAAACAAAAATCAAGCGAGTCAGTCTGTGCGGTTGGAGTTGACTTGCACATGACTTTCCTGACATTAGAAAGTAAATTGCCATAAGGCCACTTGGTCAACCATCGGAGCCATGCACTCCACCACCATCACCACAAAACAGAAAAACATTTATAATACTTTATTATATATGTAATTTTCTATTGAACCTGATGAAATGCAAGTGGAGGAGGACTGACTGGGACTGGGACTGGGATGATGAGATTGAAGGCAAACAATTGAAAGTCAGGCTGCAAAGTGCTTTGGCTTTATTATTATTAATTGGATTCGACGGGAGGAAAGTCCATTGTCTGACCCTGAGACTGGTTTCCCTGTACTTGGTTTACTATTTTTTTTTTTCGCAATTTTCCAATCGGAAATGCAATTTTCTCTATTGAAATTCGCTTGTCCATGGCTTTTGAGCCGTTTCCCCTTCCAACAATCTAATCTTATCGAAATGAGCTCGTTAATTTCTTCTTTTTATTTTTTATTATTTCTTTTAGCGGGCAAAGTGCACAACAACATGTGGATAGGAAAGTAGAATCCCATTCTCCATGGGAACTGTTGGGCCACAAATGTCGAATTACCAATTAAGCGACTCAAAATTGACGCATTTGGTTTCCCGTTTGGTGATTCATTTTGAGATAAGAAAATGTGATTTTGTTCTTCTTCGTTTGTTGATTTTGCGCAACCAAAATTATTGTATTTGAATCTAGATGAGGAAATACATTTTTTAAAATTTATTTTAAGAATAGGGAGCAGTTATTACACATTACTTATGGCCCAATTTAGTACTTCCTTTGACTTAATGGTAAATTAATGTTTAATCATTTGGTAATTGTTAGGATTTTTATCTTATTGATACCATCAAGAACCTATTTATTTTTTTCAGTCATTTTTATATGTTTATTGACCCCTTTTTAGCCTTATTTTTAAAATGTTCCTTACTAATCTTAACTAAATCATGTCAGTAAGGATTGTTAATCTCTTTAGATACGTCATGACCTGATCACTCATTGAGATCGGTTATCTGAGCATATTGCAAATAAATTTTAGCAGCTTCAAACCCTAATTATTCACAGATGTTGGCTTGATCTGGTGATCCTCACTGAAATTTCAAATTGTAACGCTCGCAAACTTATTCAATAAAATCAATCAGATGCACATGTTCCCAGCGAAAAAAAGCGTTACGGCTGTCTCTCATAAATAAAGCATTAATAAAACCCAAAAATTTGCGCAAATTTCGACATCTGCAAATAATGGCAGAGGAATTCTTTTCATTTGAAATTCTTTGCTAAATGTCAATTATTTATTAACTGGAACCGCCTGCCTGCGGAGCATGAGTTTTATTATTTAATTATAAAGTCGCGGCATGTCCCGTCTGCGTTGGAATTTCGGGACTGAATTTGCCTAAAACTCTCCTGTCTTCCCCCGAAATGTTACCACTACTTGCCTCATTTCCTGCGAAAGTGATGGACAACCCAGCCACAGACACAAAAAAGAAAAAAATCACATCATAATGATATCATGCTGGGCATTCGAGCTCATCTCTTATTTGCTGTGAGTTCCCCACTTGTTTTTTTCGTACTATTTTTTCGGTTTATTTCCGAAAACTGTGTTCTGGTTGTCTGACCCGCAAACTCCACTAACCTGTGGTTAGGTCAAGAGTTTAATGCGGAACCATCACAATGGAGGAGCCAAGAGAGTTAAGATCACGAAATGTCCGTAATTCATGTGGTGTATGTATGAATCACTTTGGTACGGGATTGTATAACTTTTGTTTCTTTTTTCCATTTCAGCAGGTAGAAATAGTGGGGAACTTTAATTACAATTAAGGAGAGAGAGGAGAAAAAAGCTGTGAATTATTTTGAGAATTACTATAAAAAAAGGAAAAACTTAATATTGAGAATTTTAATTATTTTGGTTTGAATATCATACTAAGAAATACAAAAATTTTATTAAAAATATAGAATGAAATACAAGTTATTTAAAATAAATAACCTTACTTAACATAAATGTATTTACTTTGAAATTTAAAAAAAAAACATATATAAAAACTGAACAAAGCTGTCAATATTCAAATAAGTTTTAAAAGGAGAAAATTAAATTTGTGTAGTTGTTAAACATTAAAATTAGCTTGTTAAAATAAAAGTACATTAATCTAAAACTGAAACGCTTAAAAACCCAATAACATTACCATATTGCATGGTGTTATCTCAAAGCAAAAATCAAGTTGCTTGCAATAATATAGTATTTGCCTTCCCCCTGCTGAAGTATTTATTGTGTGTAGTTAAAGTTTTGGGTGTACCAACCGGTTGGTCAGTCAGTCACGCTTAATAAACTGCAAAGTGGAATTGCTGGGCCATGATATGGGGGGGATTGTCAACCCCCCTTAGAGCCCCCTCTTTTTCCATGGCTTTATTGTCGCAGCTTGTAATCAAAAGCCGGCCGGTCAGCAAATCAAACTGAAAAACTGAAAACCGAATACCGAATACCGAAAGCCAACCCAGGCACCTTGGACGTTGGCTGTGCTGAGTCAACTATTTTTTATTTAGTTTGAAAATTGCATTTAATTGTTGAACAAAATGCCAGGCGCGCGTTATGTGGCTTATAGAGATATGAGTTATAATACAATTGCTCGAGTTGTTCATTGACA
Source organism: Drosophila oshimai (assembly GCA_018150695.1). Classification (NCBI taxonomy): domain Eukaryota; kingdom Metazoa; phylum Arthropoda; class Insecta; order Diptera; family Drosophilidae; genus Drosophila; species Drosophila oshimai. Next base: position 354,638 of record JAECWM010000286.1, read on the forward strand.
ATTTTCCGCAGAGCCCCTCCCCCTTTTCCATCCCCCTCTTAGTCACCTGTCCCAGTCCCGCTTTCAGTACCGCTCCCCCGATCTGTCTGTCTGCACAACAAGTTTATGATTGCTGAACCCGTTTCCAAGTTTGTGTTATTTGTTATTTCTGTTACAATTTCTGCTGTGTTTTTTACCTGGGTTTGGCCATCAAGTGCGGAAGTTGCAGAGCCAAGAAAAAATATAGTGACTCGAAATGTTTGCATATTTTAAAATGCAATTGGAAAGGTGAACAATTTCTGCTGTTGTTTGTTTGTTTGACTTTCTTAATTGCAATTGCAATTGACTCGTTTATGATTATTTCCCGCTAACTGTAACCGAATTTATTGATTGCACTTACACAGTCTTTAATTACTTTAACAATATTTAATCTTTTCGTTTTGTTTACCCAACAGCCTTCGACAACAACCACCATCATCACCACCATCATCACACGCCGCTCAATGTTTCGCATAGAAAGGTGAGTTTATACCATGGATTGGTTTTGACTACAAGTCAGGGGCTTTAATGGATCGTAAAGCCTTTGGAGATCTTTCACGTGTCGATGGGGTTGGCGACTCTCTTAAGTACCCACAGATTACAGATTAGAATTATGGCCCGTTAAGTTCACTCAAATGAGTTCATTTCGTGGTCATGTTGCTGTCTTGTTACGGTTCCGGTTCGGAATTTAATTAAGCTCTAATGATTTATGATAAAAGAAATGGGTTCTCAGGTTTGAATCAAAGAAGCGGAAGAGTTGAAACGAGAACGGATAAATATCGAGTCGTAAAACGCTGTCGAGTGTCGCGTAAGTAGATTGGACTTTTAACTGCATTTGCACCAATTAAAGTTTAGCTCTTAATCATGTCGTTATAATAGGGATTTGGTATTATTCTCACGGCACTGTTTTCTCTCTTTAGTCATGAACCTGAAAAAAAGCAATTAAATTTAGCCGTGGGTCTACTTAAAATAGAAAATAGAAAGGATTAACCATTAAATTAGCCATTAATATTTTAGCAATAATGAGTAAAACGAAATGTAAGAAGATAGGTTTGGCTAATTTCTGCACAGCAAAAAAATACTTAAAATTTGTTCATAAAAATTTAGTTTTTAATTATTTTTCTTTTTTAGTTATTGTTTAAATAAGTTTTTTTTTTAAACATAGTTATTAAATTATTCCTAAAAATATTTTCACATCTATACGATTACCAATTTTTTTTTGATATGTGAATATCATAAACACTATCGTTCCTTTTCTAAATGGTAAACTTATACTTATTTTGGTTGTGAAAACTTTTAGAAATGAGGTGTAGTTGTTAATAAATTGTTATTGGTTCCTCCGCTGTTTCTCCTCCACTCCCCATTTCAATCAGCCCAGGAAAACCCCCCCACGTCAACACCTTTCTGCAAAGGCCCGGAGCTGACATCAAATTGAACAGGCCATAAAACAAAATGAGCTACAACAAGTAAGACAAGCTCCCTAGCATAATGTGTGAAAGTGTTGGCGGCCCAACAGCAACATCAACGATTTTATGGCAATTTCAGCAGATGTGTTCAACACACATGCGAAAGTGTTTTTTCCTCTAAAAAAAGCCCACGAAGAATGCACTTTAGGGTTTCGGTTCCCATAGGCCCAAAAAAAAAAAGAAAAAGAAAAACTAACTACAGATCACCTAAAAGCGAAGCAAAGCAGCCGAGGAAATGCGCATGCGCAGCATTTGTGTGGAGAATTCACATGATGATCGTTAGTAAAGTAACCCTGTTTTGGGGGCAGGCTTGGAATCGCTGGCGAGGTAATTAAAAAAACACCGAGGAGCAACTGCAGCAGCAACGTTGCATTTAGGCCCAAGAAGATCGTAACATGGAAGTGCCAAGTTTCTCCACGCCCGTACACTTTTAATGTATCTTTTAGTTGTTGTTTTCCCCATCCATATACTTACTCCGCAGATGCCGTTTTCAATTAAGTGTGCTTGGAGGTAATGGGTGTGTGTGAGAAATATGCATGTTTCACCGCTCAATGGAGGTCGCTCCTTAGATACGATATATACTTATATTCTCCCCATCCATCCATCCATCCATCTCGCACAACGCAATTCCATTGTCTCCGGGGTTCATGGGAATTTTTCCGAATGCATTCTTGTTGCCGCGCTCTCTGGGGGTTACCTTTAAAATTCTTATAATTTACGGCCGTAGAAGACCTTATTTAAGTCGGATAGCATACATTCTTTCATAAATATGAATGGAGTTGAGGGAAATTCTTCAGCGAGGTCGCAGTTTATGAAAGAGAATGGTCTGCAGTTGGTTTAACAAAAAGTATTTGCCCCTATATGGTTTTTAGCTGTAGTGTTTCACTGTCAACATAGTAATTTTAATATTGTGATGAAAATATATATAATATTTTACTAACTTAGTCATTCGTTGGTTAATATTAATGAAGTTAAAAGGAAAATTTGTATAAGAGGTCACCGTTAATAAAATGATGTAATTTACTTAGTTGTTTCTTCACTTAATTGTTTTCTTATTTGTTTACAATTTATATTGCATAAACTAATTGCTGGAAAAATTCGTCAGAGAAAACAGAAATTACTATTTGTTTTAGTATTTGCCAAGATCCCAAAAAATGCGCCATAAATACAGTAAATATTTACCAATTAACTCGGCCACCCCATCGTGAGTCCCCTCTGCTCAATTGCGATCCACTAAATCAAGAGAAACGAGCTGAAATTGGACATTATTATACAACAATTGCAAAAATTACCCAAGGGGTGGGCTTTTCAGTTTCAGTTTTCGGTTTTCGCTGCTAAGGTCAGTCCTCCCCCTCGACAAAAACAGAAAAAAAAATGGGCGTTAAAAGTGCGACTGCAATGCGCTAAAATGTTCATTTGTTTGTTTTTAAGCAACGAGACTGTAGGTACAATTGAAATTGAGTGGAAAAAACAATTGCTGAAAGACCGAAAAAGACTTGAGAGTTAAGAGTGACAGCGCGTGCAGTGACATTTTCCGCTCGAAACAAACAGAAACTGAAATTGCACTTTAAGCATGTTTGACCTTTGTTTTTTTTGGGTCCCCTTACCTTTTGGGTTGTAGTCTTTCCCATAGTCCAAGTTATGCAATTGCAATTGCAATTGCCCCAAAGGACAGGAGCGATGCGGAACTTATAAACCTATCATATGACAAAGCAGCAGACATCATCATCATTGCATATTATGCAAAATGCAAAAATTGATGATCACATAAGCTATAAGCTGTGCTGTGCGCTTTTAGATAGAAAAGAGATATGTGTTTGTGGGATACAAATTGCAGCTGACAGGCAGCCAGGCAGCCCACTAACCGCAGAAGACTTTATTTTATCGCTTTTCCGGATTGGCTCGTGATCTGCAACTCAGTTAGTTGACTTACTGACTGAATCTCTTTACCTTTTTGCCTTTTGGGGATGGGTTTTAAGATGGGGGAACTACTAGGAAGTCGGTGGCCAATTTCTGCGGTAGTCTCAACCCACTAAGGTCGCCTAGAAATTTGTAATCTATATCGCAGATTGACTCACTATTTGTGATGCGCTTCGCTTCGCCACACTCCACTGCGTTTAGCGGAAAACTCTGAAAAATCACTAAATATAAAACCTTCAAAAGTACCCTCTTCCCCCCAATCGATGAGTCTAAAATAAGGGCTTGGCCAGATCCATTTGTTGCGCTTGCATTGCCATAAATAAATGGGAAACCTAACATTTACAATGCATAGGGGGCATTTTCTGTAATTGGTTTATGGGTTTCCGATATTATTTTGGGTGCGCCTACTCACCAAAGGGAATCGAAGTTTGAATCGGTGGCTTTGACGGCTTTTAGGGCCGCCAAATAGGATTAATTCTCTTGACAGCTTGGTTTAATGTTATTATTTTGGCTCTCTAATTTCCTTTAATTGGGTTATAGGGGCGAGTTGCAAAATACTCGAAATAGGGCAGGGCAAAAATTAAGCTGGATTGGGAAGAAGTTAATGATGGCGGAAGACTATTGGGTATGAAGGCGGATACGGTTCCCTAAAAGTTATCAGAATCGAAGGTCAAATCCAATTACATAATCTTAGATCAATTGTAAACAAATTTTGACTATTGTAAGAGCTTATCAATTTATAACGTTAAAGTGTCAAAACAAGTTATCATCCTTAAGTACAAATCAAATTTTTAATTCTTGTTGTGTAATTGCCTAGAAATCATAAAATATAGAAATTTAAATGCTTTTTTATGGGTAAAGAAACTTTGGAACAATACAAATTTTTTTACAGAAGTTTTTAAATTACATTATTTTTAATTGATTTTAACTTATATTTATGAAATGAAGTTTTAAAACAAAAAAATTAGTTTAAGGCACTTGGTAAATGAAATTATTCTTTATTATAGGTTGTAACTTACATTTATAGAATCTTTAGCTTAACGTGATACAATTAAAAGTAGTTTTACAAATGAAAAATTACCTCAATTATTTTCTACCACCCAAGGCTGTTATCTGATGACTAATTAAAGATCAAATAATGTAATTTCCTTTTAATTACGCAAGGTTGTGTAAAATTTTTTTATGTGAAGTCTCAAGCCTTAGATTTTTTCGAAACCCACATAATCTGAATCTGTTTTAACCTCCATAATTTATCTTCCCTTCTAAAGTCTCACTACATTACATCAAACAAACAATTATTTCGTTATAAACCTTTTTTGGTTGTCAGGGCTAAAAGTCTCGTGCAAAGAGTTTTCGTATCTCCAAAAAAGATAAAAACACGATGTGCAGAAGCCCTGGCCTAAATTTCCATAGATATCGGGTGACACACACTGTAACGTAATTCGTAGCAGACTTCAAATTATTATTTAATTTACTGGAAAATGAGGTAACGTCTGGCCATCGATAGGGATAAATATGAAATATTTCATCAGTTAAGTCACAGAACAGCGATGATCAATTAACCAATGCAAACTGCGGTCTGAGATCAAGGTTTTGTGATGAATACTCCAAGCAAATAATTACTCTCAAAAGCGTGCACAATCGTTTACAGTAAATATTTTGCATGAAATTTAAGGCTTAAGTTCCCTTCTTTTTTTTCCATCACCGAAACTCTGAAATAAGTCATCGCTTTTTCAGAGCGTGAACAGCTGGCCTACCTGTTCCATTTAACTGGCCCGCCCGTACTTTTATGGGTTCAGTTCGTCCCGGTGTTTTCGTACTCGTACCTTATGCTCCAGTAGCAACAACATCGCAGCAGCAACACCAGCAACAAGCAACAGTTGCTGCCACTTGCAACTTGGGTTTGGGTTGCTGCTGCTGTTACTGCTGCTGTTACTGCTGCCGTTGGCTAGCTCCAAACCAAAAACAATGAGTCGCCTCTGGATGGCGACTTGGTTGAGTGCCCCGCCGTTTGTTTTATGCTTCGTCTGGTTCTCTGGTTTTGGCTCTGGTTCTCTGACTCCGAATATAACTACGACTCGGGATCTGACTCGCTGCTATAGCTACGCATTTATAATAGGCGAAACATGGTACATTGGGATCAGATAGCTTTCAAACTTATTTAAAATATTATGTTTTTGAAGGTCCCCGTGTTAGATTTTCCGTAGCAGTGTATTTACAATAATTGCAGTAGAAAGTTTAGGAATCCTAAAAAACATACCACCTTTTTCGTAAGACTCCTTAGCGACGCAAAAACTTTTTTAGAATTACAAAAGTAAATTAAATATATTGTTTATCTGTTGGTTAATCCTAAGAATAATAACATAAACCTATTTAATATGGAAAGTATGTGTCTTAAGGCACAACAAAAATTGAAAACACGGAGATACCTAATTTTTTTTCATTTCAATTTTTTTTTAAACAAAAAGGTAGATTTTTTATGATTATACAAGTTTTATTCTTCTCAAAAAAAAAAGAAAATAGTACAATAAAAATGTATTCAAATTTTAGATGGATATATTTTTGTTCCCTTAAACTCCCGTTTTGTCCCACTGTGCCACTCGACGCCTGTTGGCTGTTTCTTTGCTTTGGTGACGGCGCAGGCGCATCGCTCCACCATGGCCCATTGTTCTAGGGAATCAATCAATGGATGGCAGGCACAGCACCAGAACTGCCAAGGAGACGGGATGGGGAGTGGATGGGTTAGGGATGATGACCATGTTGATGACGATGACAACGCGCGCACGACGTCAACATAAAAGTGTCGATCAACTAAACGTTCTCGGGCCTGCGGATGGATGAAGATGATGGCTGAAAAGGGAGTGGAAATGGGAATGGGATATGGGGAAAAAGTCTGAGAGGCAGCCAAGAGGCAAACTTCATGGCTCAGAGGAGCTGGATGTACGGGAATTGTCTTTGGCCAGCTCTTGGCGCTGATTCTCTGGAGCAATTGTATTCACGAGCGTCTGTAATTGCATGCACCGCCGTGATTTTAACCATTTTTACCTTTAGCACAATTACACTGAGCCAAATGAATTATTGTCCACAATATTTTCAAATTCATCCTAGAGATTTTATTTAAATTCGTATTTTTCCTTGATAAAGTTGTTAACAAAAACATTTTAAGCTGATAATGGAGTATTTAAAGTTAATTTATGACTCTTAAATCAAATATATAAAAACAAGAAAAAAACTTTTTTTAAGCGTTATTTTTGTTTTCTGAGAAAAAAATTTTATAGTAATTGATCCTCTTAAACACCAATTTTTAATACCTACCTATTGAATTCACTATAAATATTAAAAACTAATCAAAAACTGTAAGATCGGCTAAAATCCAGATTTGATTTAAATTTTTTTACAAGTGCAACACCTTTAAAACCCAAACTTTTGTGCGCCTAAACAAACATTCAATATTTGAATTGAATGCATGTCAATATTTGACGCCTGCCTCCGATGACCGTTAGGCAAACAATGAACCATTCGAGAACCCAAAATCCACGAGGAGACCAGAGACTCAAGTGGGGCCAGGGCCACACTTGAAATTAGAATAAATGCAAACGACTTGGACTAGCACTTGGAGTTTCTCTGTGGGAATCGCCTGCATCCCTAGCCCACAATGAAGCCATAATTCGTGGCTACAAAAAACCCAACCCATTGAAACCCATTTCTGGGCCTGCCAGTTCGTGGCACATGGACGTGATAAAGGACTCATTAAAACATCACTTCAATGGGCCGGCCCAGCAGCCTCCAACAGCCTCCAAAGACGAGCTGCAGCCTAGCTATCCCGGTATCCCACAGATACACACCACAAACACCAATGCTAGACACTCACTTGTCCAATTGCTCTGCCACTTTAAGGCCCCCAAACAGCACTCCAAATGCGAACCAGTCTTTTTGTGATACCCTTTGCCTTTTCGGGGTTAGAAATGGGTGGAATGGAAAATTTTGGGAAAGGGGTTCAAGAGATTCTTAGAAGGGACTTTTCCTAAAGACTCAGGAATCCTTAATTATTCTTAGAAATTACAACCAAAACTGATAACAATTTTGGTACGTTTAAAAAAATATTTTTTAAATTTCCCCCTTTAAACACCTTTAAAAAATCGTTTTTGATTAGTAGTTAGTACTTATCTCTTTTTATTATTTATAGAATATTATGTTCTCATTAAAAAGCTAAGTTATTATCAATCAATAACATTAAAATTACTCCTATTTTCTTTAAAGAATCAACCAGAATAGGTAATAAGCAACAATTTCTAGCACATTTTCCTTTCCTTAATAATGAGTATCCGGAATTCGCCAACTTTGTCCATATATATTTTTGAGCAAAATGGAAAGAAGACGCCAAACAAGTTGCTGGCTCACTTGGGAGAGTAACAGTTACTTTTCCTACATATATACACGGATATGTACGTGCAGCGTATATATCTAATTTTTTTTTTTTTTGGGACCTGCCTGCCACATAGAGAAGAAGGAGTTGCTGCTGGCGTCCAGTTTGGTAGAGCCCGTCATGGGAAACCGCTGGCAACTGGTTGGTGGCCAGTCACGAGTTGGTCCCGGCACCAGCCATTCTATTCTATTTGCCAGCTCCGAATCTCCGAGGTCCCACTTCTCTCCTTGTCTTGGCCAAGCTCGATTCATAAGCTCCAGTCAGTCGCACACTTGCAATTTTGTGGCATCAGGGGTGTAGTAGTTGCTGTTGGCTGATGCACTGAAAAAAAAATTTAAAAAAATACGATGGGATTTTAAAAGGTCAGATAAAACTTTAGATGTCTTTAAATATAACTTCAGGCTGCTTTTATTAAAAAAAATGGTAACCAATGCGTTCATGATTTTTTTGTAACGTAAGCTTATAAATCACAATTTAAGTATTTTATCAAGTTAAATGTAATTAAGGTTTTTGACACCACCGATCTTATTATATTATCTGTTATTTCTAAATTGATTATGTTTTACATTATATCAGTAAAGTATTAAGTTAGTTTTTTATACCAATGATCTTATCACGATGTCTGATATTTTAAGTCCCTTCAGTTGGGTTCTTTTTCCGACCGAATAAGGTGTACATATATATTACAATTGGACTCAGCTTATTAAGTTATATTTGAACAATCAAGCTTAAAGTTGGTAGCTGGATACAAATTTGAAAAATAAATATTTTTCTATCAAATAGATATCTTTTAGAAAACTATTGTGCAGAAATTGGATTTAAATTTACAAACTTATTACTTTGGTCTTTCTAATGAAACATTTGAAGACTTTAAGTAATAGAAATAGTTTTAAGTTCCAGTTGTTGTCATAGATTTTATGACCATATAATTTCTCCACGTGTTTGCGGTCGCTGGAGTTTTCGAGGGGCCAGTTCAGTTCAGTTGAGTTTTGCAGTCATGTGCGAGTGAGTATTTCAATTTCTGTTTTGGTCCGCCGGTGGTAATACGTACGGTACTTGAGCCAATTACCCAATTAAACGCCAGCGTTTTGTGCTATCTCATCGTCGCCATCGATCGAATGATTTGTACACCACCCCCTCTGGATCCGCAGATGCCCAAATATTGATATATAGCATTTTGTAGGCTACGTTTTTTTACTTACCCGTGGCAATTTCTTTGATTTGAGTCATGTTCTAGAGGCGTGTACAATTAGCGTTTTGTTTCGGGTTCCCGTTATAATGCTGTTAGGGATTATGCTCCACCTCGTCGCTCTCTAGTACCCAGTATCCAGTATCCAAAAAACTTGTTCATCGATTATTAGCGATGCGTTGTTGTGACGCTTGGATCTTGAGCCTCTGAGTCTCTGGGTTTGTGTCCGATATTGATGGCCGATCTTGGTCTTGGTTGCTGCTCATTGATTGCTGTAGGGCTTTGATCGCAATCTCCTCCGATCTCTCCTTCTAAGCCTGTCTTTAAAGAGTGCTTGTGTGTGTGTTGTGTGATGGAGAAGGCTTTTCTAGGTGGCCTCGTCCAATCCGATCTTGAGCCTCAAGAACTTACCGGAACTGCATTAAGCGTTTTGATTGAAGCATTTGATATTGATGGATGGGTTGGGTAAACTGGGAATTGGCAAAATAGGTTCCCATGGATCCATGAGAACACGAAGGCGAGGAGGTAATGACTCTAAGCTTTTAGATTGTACACTGAAGAAAACAAGAGTTTAAAATCAGTGAATGCTGGTCATACATCTTCAAAATAAACAAATAAATAACGCTTTTAATATGTGATAAAATCTTATTTCGAAGTCGAATTTCTTCAAACAAGATTCTAGTTCTTATCTGAACTTTTAAAGTAAATTTATAAACTGAACAATTTCCGCACTCAGTAGCTTTTGAACAGATAATTCCAAATGAATAATTGACTTGGTCTATAATAATTTTATTTGATTTAATGATTCATAAATAGATCAGGCGCTGCAGGGGTTTTTCAGTGCCCCACATTCTCAACTTCCTTATCAGTTCTCAACAGATCGCATATTGGCCTCTTTCGTTCATTCATTCAAGCCAAAAGCCATTCATATATATATTTATGGTATCAACAAAGAAAGAAAATAATGGGAAATTGTTATTATTCACAATTTTAGCTGTTGCGAATCGTGTGAATTTGCCGTTCTCTACATGATGAACATAAACAATAATTGTAGCACCAGCATGGTTATAACTTGTACATAGCTGGTACATAGATTTTAATATATAAATATATACATAAATATAGAAAATTAACCCAGTTCGCACGTCTATGCCGAAACAAACCAAAGTTTCCGAGGCAAACGAGTCGCTGGCAACAAAAGACAAGAAAATGACAGAAAGTAGACTCACCTGAACACTGAACCACAAGGTAACATGCACCTCCGGGGGTTGGGCAAAAAAAAAGGGGAGGGAAAAGGTGAGAGGAAGGGGGGAATCACCTGCCTGATAATCATGTCGACGGCTAATTGCACGGGCGGTCTTTGCAAATATTATTTCAAGACACTTACAAATAGCACCGAACCCCACTCACTCACTCACTCATTCGCACTTATGTCTACGCTCATAAGTATTCACACTCGCATTCAGATTCTCATTCCCATTCCCATTCACTTTCCCCTATGTTTTTTAAGTGCTGGGACGACACCTCGTCTGATAAGCTGAGAACGCAATTATTAGATGACATGCAGCATGTGGGGTACACGGAAGAAAATCTCAAACATTACAAGTTTCCTCAGTTAAAAAACAAATAAAATCAAAAAGCTTTTTGGAATTTTTTTTTTTTGAAAATGTTAAAATATTCTTTATTACCATACTCTTAACACTAAGCCAAATATTGCAAAAAATATTAAATGCTACAAGCTTGAAATTTAGTTTTAAGAGTAACTCATTGAAATTATTTTTATTATACATTTAAAATAAGAACATTTTTGAAAATGTTGAAAACTTTAAAAATTGATAAGAAGATGTAAAAAAAAGGTATTTAAGTACTAATTTTAATAAATAAACTTATTATTACTATATCAACTTGACAGGGATAAGTATTTTGTTTATTACATAAAGGTACTTCCATAAATTCTATTAAGTTAGTCAATGTGTTGAAATATATGAAATAAATCTTTTTCAATTATCTTAAAAAAACTATTTATAGGGAAAAACATTTAGTTTATAACATGGAAGAACTTGTATTAGTTGTAGTAAAATTAAAGTTGTTTCACTTATTATTTTCATTCTAATTAAAACCATAATTTCCTCCTGTGTACACCGCTCATATTCATAATTCTCTCTTGGTTGTTCGGCTCTCGTCTTGAATTTGGGTCAAACATGCATACTCATTGGCCTCCCCTGCCATCTCCTACTCCTTATCACAAATGCCCACCTGTCGCCCCCCTGTCATCCATCTTGGTTAGTAGTAGCTACATGGAGCTGGGCAAAAGAAACTGGAAAATCTAAAATTGTATAACCTGCTCTCCGGCCGGCAAAATGCGGTTGTATGTTGTAGTTTCCTTCAACCCACTGGCCTGTGGGCCATACAAAGAGTCTCTGATCGGACTTGGACTTGGCTTGGTCCCCCCTTGGTGTATCTTTGTATCTGCGGCCATAAATTTCCAGCCACTTTGATCTCGCCACATCGAATGTAAAGTGCTTAATGGGCTCGAAAATCGAAACAGTTGACCAGGCCAACACAAAAATAGCAAAAACCAAACCTTTTGTGTGTTTGTGTGTGTGTGTGGCATAAAATTGCATTGTAATTTACAAAAATATTTCCAGTTCTCATTGTGTCTCTCTGTGCTGTATTTTTATTTATTTTCCTACTTGTTGTTTTTGTGGTTTTTGTAAGCTCTGTTCCCCAGAGATTTTAATCGTTGTCGCCAGCGTCGCGTTGTCAACGTTGTTTAGACCCCTTTTTCCCCGCCTAGAAAAAGTAGAAAAAAAAATACAGAAGAAAAAGAGTTTCGAACGTTTTATGCTGCTTTACATTGGCGTCGCATTTTTTGCCGCTGTTTGCTGTTGCTGCTGCAATGTTGCTGCTGTTGCTGCTGTTGCTGTGATGTTGCTGCAGTTGCTGCTGCTGCCAACATTGATCACGACTGACCAGATAGCCAAGAGAGAGAAGTGGCCAAGTCGAGAGCTACTTGTATGCCGGCTGCCGATTGTCGTTTGCCTATATAAACATATATATACATACATACTGTATATACGTATATTTATACACGGCATTCTTTCTATGGAAACAATTGCATAAAATGTGAATCCTGATAGCGACTGAAAAAAAGCTAAAGCCAAAGCCAGCGACTAGGAAATGGTCAAGTCAAGTGGGCACAGACCACAGAAAACAGTAGGAGATCGTAGACTGGAGACCTAAGACCAAAGAGACCACAAAGAAAGGAGTGGAGGAGGAGGAGGAGATGGCCAGACAAGGAGTTTATGATTCCCCCAGATGCTCGGGAGACAATGGGCACTCATAATGCAGGATGGGAGAAAGGCCTGCACATAAATATATAACAAAATTCAATTTGCGTAGTCGCAGGGTTAAATTTCCCATTTCCCCGAGAAATGTGGGCTTAACTGATTGAAAACCGGAAATTAAATCCATTTGAAAATACCTAACCCTATTTTAAATTGCAATAACTAACCGAAAGTTAACTTAATATTATTATCCTTAACTAACTAATAAAAATTTCAAGTAGTTAGTAAATAATTAAAATTAAAAGTAATTAATCAAAGCTTAGACAATATTAAATGAATTGATAAAATATTAAGTCTGTTTAATTACTGTTTGTTAAACGGATAACATTTTAACCAGCTATTTATTGGTTTACATTCAATACAAATAATTAATAACCCATTTTCTTGTTGGTAAAAATTAGCTCTATTTCTCTCTTTCTGACATTATACAAATTAAATAAAAATGGTAAAGTAATCTGAACATATTTGTTTAGATTTTTTTATTCTCAGTGTCCAGTTTATTTTGGTTTTTACATGGGCTAAGTCACCTTTTAGCCTGACCTTTAGTTACCTTAACACAGAAATAAAACCAAGTACTTTGCACTTGAGTGGACACTCGCCAAAGTGCATTCAAATATTCACACCTCAGCAGACACTATATAGTCCTAGCCCCTCCTACGATTAGTGTCGTAGCGCTCTTTTGTTTATAAATTACTTTTCAAAGTGTCGCCAAAAAAGGAAAAAACTAGACAGTAGCCAGTGAGAACCCAAAGTACAGTACTTCCTCCAGCATAGAGGTCAAACGAAAGGTTAAACTGACTGGAAGATTGACAATGATGGGTGGGGCGTGGTGGTGGCTTTGTGGACCCTTTGTTGGCCAAAAACCGAATTGGAATTGGAACTTTGGCAACTGCCTTATAATTGCCGCATTGCATGTCCGTGGTTTCAACTTTGATATTAGCTCGGGGAGTAGTTTCTTTTTTCTTTCGTTTTTCGGTGAGAATTGGCGGATTGGGAACAGGCGCACCCTCAACAAAGACAGTCTCATTTATTTATACTGGATATATGCAAAGTGGAGGTTACAAAAAAATAAAAATAAATAGCCACGAAGGTGGTTCGCCTTTGGCATATTACACTTTGCTTTACTTCAGTTTACCATCCACAATGCACATTCCGAATCGAAAGATACCTCCCTTGGGTTCCCAGTTCTGTTCTCTCTGCTAATTGCATGGGAAAATTCACAAGACGGGACTCCCGATGATGACGATGGTTCCTGCTTACTATAGAAGTCCCCTGATATCCATCTATATGGGCAGTAATTATGCTCTTGATTGCGGGGTATGGTGATTAGTAGATGTAGGCTTTTTTAAGACCCACTGTGCTTGCTTCTATTAATTTAGACATTTAGAAAAAGAAACTAATTATAATAGCCATTATTTCTCTTGAATAATATTAAACATTTTAAATGTTTGACACTGATGATCTTTATACATTTAAATAAGAAAATATCTATTAGTAAATACCTATCTTTATGGTATTTCATAAAAATTAATATTCATTGGTCATAAAATGTTATGGTTAAAATTCAAATTATACCCATACTGTTTAACGACATATTTTATCATTTGAAAAAACAAATATTTATTCAGTGTTTGATAATATGGGTTTTGTCCCCATCAATTTCTAACGTAATAAAACTGTTAAGTAGTAAAATATTTATCAAAATGGAATGATTGAAATTAAAACTAACTTTAATACCATTCATTTAAATTATTTTTTATTTGACTACGTTGTTAAATTATATACAACTCGTGGTGACAAATTTCAGCACTAAATAGGTAGTACGTTTATTAAATTATAATACATGTCTTAAAACAAAATCTTAATACATTTGTATAAACATTTTCCTTCACCACCATAAAGTGTATTACCATCTCCCACTTGGCCACACTTGACTTCCACCTCTTCCATAATTTTACCATTAATTATGTCTCTCAACCTTCAACGCCTGCAACTGCAACAGCAATCTGCCACTGCAACAACCAGTGCAGCTGCAATTCTTCGGCAAATGATGTAAGGGTCCAACTTCCAACTACCAAGGGGAAAAAAAAAAAAACGGTGGAAGCATTTAACTGACATTTGTTGTCAACCTCTTCAGTTGAGTTCAGTTTCAGTGGTGCAGAGAGCAGAGCCTCCGGGTGGAAATGCCACTTGGCGCTGCTGCACTGCATCCACTGCACAGCTGTCACAATGTTTTATCATTTAATTTCCACGATAAAAACAAATCCATGTGAACACATAGAGGAAATGTGCCATAATGTGCACAAAGTGTGTGGGCGAATTTCGGATGGGGATCGAGATTGGGATGGTGATTGAGATGGAGATGAAGGTGGAGAGCTTGAGCTTGAGCTTGAGTTCATCGGCTGGGCTAAAAATAACTCAACTGAATTATTATTTAACGACTTGGCTTCTTCGGTTTTCGGATGTTTTAACACCTTGTAGCTTTGTAGCTGTTTTTTTTTTCGGCAAGTGGTTTTCGCCAACGCCAAAGTGAAAGTGAAACAACAGCTGACACTGCACTTGGTTGTTTGAAGTTGTCGCCGCTTGTTGTTGCACCTGAACTCTACAACTTCCCAACAACTTTTGCTGCTTTTCAACGAAGCTCCATCAACTTCAAACTCCAATTAGAGTGTCAGTTTAATGAACTGCCGGGCTGAACAACAGAGGCATATGGGATCCCCTACTCCTCAGGGCTTCAGGGGGTTAACTGCATTACACACTGCATATTTTTTTATGACTAGACGGCCTTAACCTTTAACCTCCACTTTATCGCTTTGTAAATATTTTATTTATTCCCCTTTATTACTATTTATTGCAGATTATCAGCGAATTGGCGAACATCGTCTACACCGCCTTGGATTACAATCTGCCGGAGGATGAAGAGTGCCAAATGTCACAGGAGCTGGAGAATCTATTCAACTTTATGACGGCCGATGGTGAGTGAAATTGGGAAAAACCAAATCACATATATTCACGAATTTTTGGTCTAAAGAGTACTAAAAAAATTATGGATAGCATTTTACCAAGTTATTGAGAAATCTTTCAATCTCAGAAATGATTAACGTAAAAAATTCAACTGCATTTCAAATTTCATTTAAAAGTTAAACTCCCACATTTGTTGTACTTGAATATATAATATTTTTTCTTGATTTCAACAAATGGTGTAATATTTTCTTTGTGATTCACAAAGTAAAACCAGACTTAGAACAAGAAATTGAGTCACTTGAGCCAGGGGCCTTTTAATAAAGTCCCCCAATCTTAGCTTAGCTCACCCTATTTCATCAGGCGCCAGACTTCCTCAGAACCCCCATTTTATCACCAAAAGCGAAAACAAGACGAAGGTTAACCCCGACCGCCTGCCATGAATCACGTAGACTTTTTGTTGATAAATTGAACACAAAAGTACTGAAAATATATAATAAACATTAAATTCATATTTTTTAAACGCTGATTGGATCTCATTCATTGCAGAGACAGACGATGATTGCATTGACGAGGGCATCGACGAGGGCGACAAGCGCTGGGACGACGATTCCGAGGAGGAGCGCAACGATACCAAAGAACTAGAGCACATAATCGAGGTGGGTTTCCAATTCAAACCGATCGTATCTGAGTATCTGACATTTGCAATCGAGTCGTGTCATGATGTGCCAAAAAAAAACAAATCTGGCAGCCAAACAAAACTAAAACCAATGCAAATTCGAGCTTCGATCGAATGAGTCAGTGAGTCAGAGTTTTTCTTTAGTACTTTTTCGGGGGGTGCGCCAAGATCTGACCTTTTGACCAGGCGCTCCAAATGCGCTCCATTTGCCAGCTATTTTGACATATAAATATATATAGAGCCTGTGCATCGATATTCATCGGTGGGAAAACTTGTTTGGCTCACGTTACAGTTAACTAAAGCGATAATACACAACAAAAAAAGAATGTTTCCTATATAATAATATCAAGTCGAGAAAAATTTGTAAGGTTAAAGGTTAGAAAAAAAATTGATAACTTATGCTCATAAAGAGTGACATCCTAGGAAGTACTGTAGAGCATTCGCTTGAGGAGCATAAGTATCCTGATTGAAGTTCTAAAAAGGATTTTTTAGCTTTTTTTTACCTTTCCATATGTTTGTAATATTTAAATAGCCTAAGATTTAGTTTTAAATATCGTTAGAACATGAACATAATTTAATCTTAACTAATTTATATTTTTGTATACTTTAATTGGACATTAATACGCATGTTTAAAAATGTTTAAAGTCCACTTGATCGCCATTTCTTTCTCTGTATAAATAAAAGTATCTGGCAGATACTTGTTGTGCACGTATCTGTATCGCGGCTAACCGCAAACAAGCCAACAAGCTAGTCCGGGTTCTAGTCAGATACGTAGATTACGATGCCTCCAACTAACCAACCAACCAACCAATCGACCAACTGGAAAACAATTTCAATTGCGGCTCGATTGCGCCGATATTAAATAACCGAAATAACCATAAAACCAAACGCTTTCGTAATAGTAGGAAATCAGCCACAGATCTGTAAATCAGAAATCTGAATCTGCACTTGATTGCGCGTTGGGAATTTTTCCGCGTTTTCCGGCAGCCAGTAGTGCATCTGCCATCCCATTCGATCCAATGGACTGGAGAGGAGATCTGGAAGATCGTAGGATCCCCGATTTGGCAGTGGGGCGTGTGATAAACCTCACACCGTTGCTGATTGACTCCGGGTCTTGTCTTTGGTTCTGTTTGAGTGCTCTTCGAAGGGGGATGGAGGAGGGATGGGAGGTTCTTCTCTAATGAGCCACTTTATAGAATTGACACATTGCTGTCAGGCAACAGTGAGCAGTAGTCATTGGACCCCTTGATTTTTTTTCCACTTGCCTGACTTTTCTAGCACGCCGACGAAAAGTGGAAAAGTATCTGCAACTAATATGGATAAATTTGCATTTTTTTTCAATGTCTGTGTGTTGCTGAACGGTTAGATAAGATTTGTTTTGGCGGAATAAATTGACTTGGTCTATATACGAGATATGATTATCGTAAAGAAGTGAAAGGAAATTGCCAAAGGCGTTAAACGTAATTAGTTTTGGCTAAGTAGAATTTTATGAATGCGGGTTATCCGCAGATAATTGCAATTTATTTTTGGGTTATTCTCAGAATTTATCTATGAATAGAATGACCGCAGAAAAGGTCAAATTAACATTATTATGTTGTGGTTTTTGTGTGGAAATAATTATAAAATAGGTTAATTTCGCACATACAGAATGTGTTTATATTAAAATTTAAAAGTATGGACAAGACTTACCTTGAAAAACCCATTTATATTACGGCAAGTCGAACAAAAAGGTTAATAAAACATTTATCATTTTCTTATGGTTTATAAATAAATACACTTTTAATTAATTCAAAATAAAATTGAAAAGGACTTTCAAGAATTTTAAGTGATTTAACTACGCAATGTTTTCATAGCAACAGACAAATTTTGTAGGGAATAAAGATCGAATAAATATTTCAAACAATAAATATTATAAACATAAAATGTTTTTAAAAAAATAAAGCATTTGCAGACAGAAATGAGCAAATCATTTAGGTAAAAATCGTGATTGCATTCGTTTATTATGTATTTACTTAATTAAATAAATAAACAAAATATATATTATAATACCTTAAATACCCCTTTACAGACCTGCAGAAATCATATAAAAACCACCCTGCCAGAGAACCACTACAAAGCCGTTTGCAGAGCACTTGTGACGGAGACCATAGAGCTCCGTGTGTTCCTGCAGCAGGTCCTGAATAATGGTGAGTGCCTAACTATTTTATAATAGTTAATTACAAATAATTAACAACCTCATAACAAACAGCAGGTGCTGAGAAGCTGATCAAGGCCTCGGAATCATCGACCACCACGCAACAAGAACTGGCGAAGCTGGGCTTCAACGACTGGGTAAGATTCTTCAAGAGCACCCCACATCCCGTCCCCCAAAAAACCCCCGAACCCCAAGATTCATAGTTATGTAATGGTGCTCCACTAATGGGCCACATTGGCCACAGTGGCGACTCACGATTTGTTTGGCGCACCTTCTCGACTCTTCGAGCAGCGTTTTGGCCAAAAACACATGCCATAAGACACACATATACAAGCCATCATCATCATAATCATTATCGCAGAGATCACGAGCATTTGCGGGGTTTTCCGCTTTAGGCTGGAATAGAAAAAAAAGTGAACTATTTCATGCATTGCCAAATGAAATTCACTTTTAATTTCAATAATTGGCCCGCGGTGGTCGTCGCCTCCATTTTGGCCATCATCCTAATGTGTTCAACGCCGCTCTAAATATGTATTTTCTGCCAGGTATTTTAATGGGCGCATATATCATCTATATATGATATTTTCGCGTTTGGGGTGACCTTTGGTTGGTGAATATGTCGAGGCCGTCACAGGAGTTTGCCATTTGCCATCATCACATCGTCGTCGTCCAACCTCCGAAACTCATTGAGACACACACGCAAATTGGCCAGACACGCAAACCGAAATTTGCTCTTTTTTTTTTTGTTTCTGGATTTTTGCTATTTTTTTGGCGTGAAAAGTTATACTATAGTTGGCTTTACCGTTCGAGGTGTGTTTGATTTTTTGCAATCAGAAACTGAAACCTGAAACTGTCAAAGAACAGTTGGCCAAGTTGGTTCTGAAATGTTTGATAAGGTGGAAAAACAGAGTTCATTGAGGAAAACCTTAAATTCCAATGGCTTCAGATTTATTTGCATACCTTACAAAAATATTGCTGGTAATCTTATTGTAAAACAGCTACATAAATCTTATTTTAATAACTAAAACATATTACGCATGAATGACTTTAGTTTAATTTACTGATTGCTTTCAAAATATTTATTTTATACTCCTTTAAAAATATGTTAATTTGTAAGGTAATACCCATTTTAAATATTTTTTGAAAGAACACCTTTTGATTAGTAATATAATCTTTAAAAAAACCAAATTGAAAACTTGATTAAAATTTATACACATGTGCGGAATTATTTAAGCGGTTAATTTGTTTGTTCAGATTATTGTCCACAATTCCTCGAAAAATTTTATTTATATCAACTGCTAATTGAATAAATTACTAAATTGTTCTTTGTGGTGGCGAAATCCAAAAAAAATTATAAACTTCAGTTAAGTGCAGTAATAATGCTTAAAAAGTAACACTTTTTTTAAATCTATTGCTGCAAAAAGTATAGAAATTTAAAGATCCTTTAATTAAATAAAAAGAAACACGTTTTTTTACAACTATTGAATTCCATTGCTACAAAAATATATAGAAATTTGTAGATCCTTTAATTTAAGTATGAATGCAATGTGATATATATTTTTTTGTGAAATTATGTGGGCTTGGCTTTCTCCCCGCCTCACTGACAATCTTTGCATGTCCGTTTAAAAGGCACATAAGAAACCTTTGCGTGCGGAAAAGACGACACATCATATGCAATATTATTTTGCCTCCACGGGAAAAGAGTACAAATACAATCAGATAATGAAATAGACCATAAATATTTTTCACTTTATATGGTACTTTTTACACCCATGAATTTGCATGTGCTGAAAGACTGGGGATTTAAAAAGAAGGTGTAGTCATGGAATTGGCCAATTAATTGGCCAGACATATACCACATATATCATGTGTACAAAGAAGACCTGAGTTTATTTATTTTGTGTCTGTTTTTTGTTGGTATTGCGATACGTAATTTTAGGCCATTGTGTAGAGGGTTGATTAAAAGCCGTCTTATCATTTTCTAGTTGTTCGATAAGAGCTCTCTGCCTTCTACTTGGTCTATTGTTTATAGGGAGTTCTTTTTTTTATTTCTTCTTTTCTGACTACTGTCGAAAGAAGTGCAAGAAGTGTGTCTTTAGTCAGCGTTTTATCGTGCTTTCTGGGAAGTCGACAGCCTTCAGAATGTCACACAGCAAACACAGCAAACTGATTGTTAAAACACTTCTTTTTAGTGAATTTACATTGTTTTTGTTTGGGTATTATAATGCTGGAATTGCGGAAATTTAGCTGGTTCTGTTTTTTTGTTTTTGAGCTTTAAAACGTGTTGCTGCTGCTGGGGTTTTCGTTGGAAATCTTTCTTTTTGGGCAGACATCGAGTCTGTGTGTTTCGCTTAGCTGCCTTTGATGATGATTTGCTATGCTAATTTTTATTACCAATGTTGTACGCACATGGTAGATACATCTCAGCTCTTCCGGAAGCTGCTGAAAAAAACACAAAGGTGATGTTGCTGCTGCATCTAATGTTGCTGTGTTGTTAAGGTAATTGAAGCGTTACATATATGCAACATGGTGTCAAAACATGTGCTACCATTGAGGCCTTCAGTTGAAATCGGATCCTCCTCCTTCTTTTTTCCTCTGCCGTTTTGCATGTTTAATGAGGTGTCTCAAAATGCATGGCCACCAATTGGGGGGAAAAAACAGGAAGACAGCAGCAGCAACCAATGGAAAGTGAAATTGCGGATCACTGTTACATATTAGCCCCATTGTGTGCTAAATAGTCTTCCTGCCATCGCGCAGCATTCAACACACATTACTCATACGCACAGTTAACTTGTCATGCCGATGGATTGCATTGGATTGGTCCACAGCACACAGCACAGCGGGAGTCTAAATTATTGGCTAATTAAATGAAAATAATTGCAAATTGCAAAAGTGAAATGCGTCGCCTCTCACCCAACTGCAACTCTTTTCTTCCTGCCTTCAGTACGAGCTGCATCTGTGGAGGTCTCTGCAAGTAGGTTTTATAGTTCCACTCACTGCATGTGTTTCCCCGTTTGTTTGTGTTTTTGCCCTGTCCCCCATATCTTAACCCATCTCTCTTGGATACGGATACCCATTGATTAACCACACCTCTCTGAATCCACAGGCACGCTTCTGGGTGCAGGTGATCGACGAACTGCGACGAGGTGTTCGCCTGAAGAAGAGCAACCACGAACGCACACCCATCGAATACGAGCTGACGCCCTACGAGATACTCATGGGGGACATTAGAGCCAAGTGAGTATAGACCACGAGATCTATTGATTGCATTCCACAGAAAAAATAAGGTTTAGCCAGATAAAAATATACAGTTTGTGTTGTTAATACAGTTCTTAATAGTTAAATACCTTTATTTACTTAATTATGTTTTTTATTGTTGCAAATACGAATCTCATTAATTTTTAATTCATTTATTTTATGCTTTTAAAGGTTTTTTTATTTGTGCATTGTTATAATGTTGAAAAAAGTGATTAACCTTTTCAAATAAATGTTTATATTGTTGAGTAAAGAGTTCGACCTATTAAATTACAATTTAACATGTTTGTTTAATGTTTTTACTATCTTATTGTTTTTTTTTTGTACAGTATTCTAGTTTTAAAACTATGATACAAACTTTAACCAGTTAATAAAAATAATAATTTTTGTATTAAAAATATTTTTATATCATTTTTTAGAAAATTACTGACAGAGTCTATTACTTAATGGAATTTGAATACATATTTTTTTTAACCTACTTGTAAAGCTCACCTTTTTGATCATTACCAATCGATAAGTGAAAACAATGGCCAATCAGAAACAGAAACCACATCTAAGCCCGAATTTCTCTTCACGTCCACAGAAAGTATCAGTTGCGCAAAGTGATGGTGAACGGCGATATTCCGCCGCGCGTCAAGAAAGATGCCCACGCGATGATCTTGGAGTTCATCAGGTCACGGCCACCGCTGAAGAAGGTGTGTAGAGCCCCCAATTCCAATTCCAACTCCAATCCCACTGCCACAACAAATTCCAAAACCAATCCCGAAAGCAACCTCAATTCGATCTGCAATCCCCAATCAAAATCCCCATTTGCCGCTTGCCGAGTGTGAAACATTGACTTTGTGGCTTTTTCCTTCCTGCCGCGGATTGAATTTGATTTGTCTTGGTTTTTTTGTGTACCACCAGAATCAAATTGTTTTCCTCCGTTCAAATAAAAATTATTAGTTCACTACTCACTCTTCTTTATTCTTTTTATTTTGAATCCACCAGGCCAGTGAACGTCAGTTGGGCCCGCCACGCATGTGCGAACCATCGCCGCGGGAGCAGCTCATGGAGTCCATCCGGAAGGGCAAGGAGCTCAAGCAGATCACCCCGCCGGAAGCACCGACCCTCAGGCAAAGGAGTAAGTGACCAAATCATTTATTTTTCATTATGATTTATTAAGAAAACTCTTGAGTATGTTCTTTTAAAAGACATTTGGAAATTAAAGGTGTAAAATGAATTCAATTTATTTTAGATATTGATAAATTCTGAGTTAAATTCAACTGCTTTAGAAAAGTTATTTATCAGGTTAATCAAATATTAGAATATTTTAAGATTTTAGTCAATTCCTTTAAGAAATTATGGTCCCTAAAAAAATTAAATCAATTTATTAAAATTATTCATTTTCCGTAAAAATTTTAATTTGAATTTACTTATTATGTAACATTTTTTCATGGAACCTAAACTCCAATATTTTAAGATAAATCCCAAATGTTGTCATTTTTTATCATCAAATTTAAAGTAAATAACATATACAACACCTTAGCCAAAGTAATAAATATTCAATACTACAAATATCCAATATCTTAAGCCAAAAACAACCAACCAATTGGATCCACTCTCACTGACCTATCCTATCCCATAAAAAGCCAAGCCCGTTGTCAAAGGGAAACTTATGTCTTTGCACAGTGCCTGCCAAAAATAGATGCCGCCTCTAATCTTTTTGCGGGTGACCATCGATGGTTTGGGTCCTGGTCTTGGGTTCGTTGTGTTGTCATCATGGATTCCAAATTTTGAACGCCAGCCGCCCATAAATTGTTGTCGCACATGTGTGTGCTTATATAGACAACCGATGTCTCCTGCCGCCGAGAAATAGAGGATTGCAGAGCGACTGGGAAGGGAAGAGTGGAGGAGGGATCTGTGGACGAACTGGGGAAAACTTGTTACTCGCAAGACTTTTCACTGCACTTGTCGCTGGGGGAGCCCCATTGTCCGTCCGTCCGTCCTTCTTTTTCTTTCTCTCCCATGTTTGTTTGTTTGCTGGCCTGTTTGTATGTTTGTTTGTTTGTTGTTTGGCGGGCGCAGCGCGCATGCCAACATAGATCAAAAACGGCAATATTTTCCAATCCCCACACTGAAAACAATTTTGATCGAAAAAAACGAATATATGAATATAACGACCAATTTTAACTTAAATTAATGGATAACCAAGTAAAACATATATTTAAAATATTTGTGTAAAATTCAGCTAAAACAATTTAAAACAATGTGTACCAAAAATACCTTAATTTTAAATGACCGCGAGTAGAGAACTTTCTGTATCCTTGTTTTAGTTGTTTAAAAAGTCCTCGAATAGGTTATGGGCCCAGAAGCTGAAAATGTTAGGGCGGCCGAAGAGGACTAGAAAATACTACAATTTTTCTAGAAAATGTTTCAATGATCAACTAAACATTATGATATAATGTAAAATCGCCGTGCAAATTGACTCTTTTTTTAACTGTGTAATCCCCATCCCGAATTCCCGATCGAAAACCAAAAACCACTCGTTTGGAGGAAGCGTGCAAAATTGTGACACACAAAGATAGCGACAACGCGACGACAACAGCGACAACTGCAACAGCAACAATACTACCAACAACATTTAAGCCAAGAAAAACCAAGCACGACAACCTCACCGCAGACTTTGTTGGCCATTGTTGGCTTTGGCTGTTTGGGTTTTCTTTTCGGCGCCCAAGTCTCCGGCTGTGAATCTTGTTTTCCTCCTCCATCTTTGGTGTTATTTCTAATATTGCTGGTGCTAACCGAAAATGTTTTTTATGACTTTGAATAACCTTATTGAGTTGGTTAATTATTTGGCTGCTTTGCGAAATGGGATTAAGATATATAAAATGTGGGATAATCACGATCGGGACAGATATGGTCATATTTTGCGAGTTTGTTACTATTAGGGGAGTGGGGCATAACGGGGCAATTTTCAGTTATGATTTTTTTCATACAAAATATGTTTTTGTGTGAATTTTTTTTGGATCTTCATTAACTCATTTATAAAAAAATTTTAGAACATCAAAAATCATGTGATTGAAAAAACTTTTTAATCATAAATATGTACTTCTTTTCTTTGTTATAAAATTAATTTAAGTTGCAAATATTTTTAATTTTTTTAGGTTAATAAATAAGACAGTCGCTGTTGCCAAAATTTTTTTATTATTGCAAATTATGAAAAAGTGGTAAAATAGTGATAAAATAGCGATTTAAAAAAAACTTTATGTTCTTTGGACATTGTGTTTGGACAAATATTTTTGCTTGTGAATTGGTTATTTTCACATAAAGTTTATTATTTATTAATTGTTTATTATTAAAAAAATAATCACATCTTGATTTTTATATTGATTAACCCTTAAAAAAAAAAAAACTAGCGCATGGAATGAAAAAAAAAAAAAACAATATTTATAAAATATAAACAATAATCATTTCTTTCATTAAAATACACACAACACATGCTGCAAAAAAACTGACGCAATAATTGCGCCGGTTTCACTTTCAAAATGTCGCATGGATGTAAAACTATGTTGATGTAAATTTCAATAGATGGCCACAGTGTGGGACAATTATTAATTTCATCCCGTTTGCCCCTTCCCTTCCCATGTTCCCTATAAGAATTTCGTTATGCATTTTTTTGTTTAAATTTTATTACTTAAAAACTTTTTATCATAAATATGTACTTTAAAAATTGGTAGGTTACTGAAAAGCCTTTCCATTTATTTATTGTGAATGTGTCTCTTGAATTTTTTTTTTTTTTTTATTACATTATTTAAAAAATATAATATTTAATTAAAAAGTCAAACCATAATCATTTCTTTCATTAAAAACACACAACACATCAACCGCTAAAAGTAAATTACATTCCCCTTTTTACGTTTACATATTACATTTTACTTTTTACTTCAAATTTATGTAGCATAATTTTGAGGCCAATACTTAAACTTTATATTAAAAACAAAAAACAAAAGCATACTCCGAGGGGTTCTATGACACAATTTCAATTAAAAACTAACTTAAAAATATAGCAATTTTGTGATAGTTAAAATGACTTAATTAAGTCTTTAAAATGAGACATGGACCAGACTTTCTTTGTTCTTTACTCTCAAAATTGAATTAAACTTAAATGTCCTCGGGGGAGTGTAAGAGCTTACTCATCACATGTGAGTGTCCTACGTCATCACCTTAACAGTGACGTATTAACCACCCACCCACCCAAAAACACAACGACGTCGACGGCTAAACAACTTTTTAGACTGTTAAATGTCAAAACAAAACATTTGCGCTCTCTCTTTGCGAGAGAGAGCATAGCGCATGCGCGAATTGAGTCGAAAAGTGGGGAAACTCGAGTTGACAGCTGCCACATTTCTCAGTTCTCAGTTCCGTGTTGAGCTCCACTAGAGACGCCTCGTTGTCATCCGCATTTGGTTGTGTTAATCGTGGGCCAAGTGAAATTAAAAACGAAAGCTGGCTGTTAAATAAATTAAACAAAATACCAGAGGAAAAGCAAAGTTATTAGTCAAAGATAACTACCATTAAATGGAGGAAAACAGCTTAGCAAACCTTATCAACCCTCTCTGAAAAGAGAGTACCAGTGGCCCAGAAGAGGGGTTGCTTGCCTTTTTTCCGGACTCCGGACTCGATTCGACTCGGATCGATAGCCCCCACACACCGACCCGACCGAAAAGTGAAAAGGCAGAGGGAAATGTGCCAGCAGCAGGCTTAACCCACAACTGCCCGTGGACATGGATGCCCGGCCAGCAAAACGCTCCACGGCGGCCTCCGTCTTCCGGTCGCATCACGTGATGAGGGAGTCCGATCTGGTGGACATTGGCAGCGATGCCTCGCTCTACTGCGGCTCCGACGGCGACTCCACCAGCCAAGCCACCTCCACTTCCACTCCTAACCCAAATCCAAACCCCCAGCAGGGTTCGGAGCAGCCACAGCCACAGCCAACTCCTCGGCCGGCTCCGAGGGCAACAGCCTCCAATAATCCGCCAACACCCAAGCCACGGCAGGCCATCAAGTCATCAAAAGGTAGTGAGTCCACCCCCCTCTCGAAAAACTCACTCAAAAACGTTTTCCCATTGTTGAATGTGCTCCGTTTTGACCTGGTTTCGATTTTAGGCCTCCTCTTTCCATTCCCCTTCCTAAAACTGGGTGGGGGCAAGTAGACTTCCCCAAGGCAGTGTTTTGTGTGTTCAAGGAGCAACTCCGAGGTAACTGCAGTGGCTGTGGTAATTGCCGTCATGATATGACTTCGATTTTAAGCTCCAGTCATTATAGCCATGAAGAAATCAAGCTTAAGACCAAGAAAGTGTTGTACACAGAGAAGTTTGGATACTCTTTTTTGCAAATAACCATATGGATTATTAAAATTATTTTTCTTAGGTGGTTAAGTGCTTTTAGTTTTTGTGCTCTTTTTTTTATTCGTAAATACATTTTATAACGATTTAAACTTGTATACTAAAAGGGGTGTTGAGTTTTTATAGTAAATACATATTACCTTGTAATGTTTTTTTTTTTTTTACTTTTTTATTGTTTTTTTTGAGAAAAAAAAGTCTGAAAAAATGCATACCTTTCTTAATTTCCTAAAAAATATAATAATTACTTTAACCCACAAATTTAAATAAATGTAATCAGATATATCCACTGAAGTTCAACATTGAATTTGTTTAAAGATTATTTTTAATCAATCAATACCATCTATATTTAGTATTGCCAAAGTACAAAACTTAATTAATTGTAGGTATATTATTGATATTCTCGATAAATCGAAACCTATGACAAATTTAGAGTTAATGTTCTCTACTTAAAATTACATTTAAGTTCTTAAAACCAGGTTTGTGCACTTTTAACTGACCCAAAAATGTCAAAAATCCGTATCTAGATAATATTTTGTATGTCAAAAACCAAGACAGAGTAGATCGATAGAAAAATTCGTGCTTACCTTCAGGCAAAAGGTTAAAGTTAGTGGGTACTTGTCTATGTAGCCCCCGGTGGTCAGTGAGTGAACAGTGGTCAGGGGATCACGTAGCAGCTATTATGGAGCACAAAGGCGAAGCGAACTCTTCCGCTGCAGATACAGATACGGGTTCCCAGGCGTTGCACAAGCGGAGTGGGTTTCATAAGTAGAACCATTAAGTGCGTTGGGCTTAACGGTTTTTATGGAGTGGCTAACTAAAAAACAATGACGACTTTTAACTTCGGTGGAAGCGAGAACCCCCAGACATGTCACCTCTAATTGCGCAATGAGCCGACAAAAAGGGCTGGAAAATCCGGTTTTATTATGAGCTGAGCAGAGCACAGATGCTTGCTGCTCCATTACCCAATGATATTCATTAGATAATCCAATCAAGCCCTGGCTTTTTCCCACCACTTTCGCCTGAGAGTCGAGGACTTATTGTTTCTCCAATCTATTTTACTTGCAGTGCTTCCAAGTGCAAACTCCACGCTGTCACGATCCAGGCAGCGGCTCATCAAAGTGGATTTCTCAAAGTTTCAGGTTGGTCTACATAGCATTTAATAACCCCTAAGGAATTTGTAATTATTTTCATCACATTTTCCAGGACGACGATCTCTTCTATGATGAGTCCAGCATCAGTAGCTCCCACTCCACAGCGGCCACCCACCATCATCAGCATCATCATCAACATCATCCTCACCTGGCCGAGCTGCACCGCTGCTCGCAGCCCAAGATGCCTCCGTATCCATTCGGTGGCTACATGGTGCCCAGCCAGGCGAGACAAGATTCTCGGGAGACGGCGTCACTGATGCGACCCCGACGCACAAGTGAGTATCCGATTCTACTGGTGGATTATGCAACATTTAACCCACACGGGCACTTTGGGAGCACACGCCACTAGAGCACAAAGTACAAGGTGGTTTCGATTTCGATTAGCTTGTAATTCGAGAAGAATTCGGTTGATGAACTAATATATTTGTTTCAAGAATTTGATCTTTTGGTTTTGGTTCAGGTTTTTTGATATTGAAAATGTTACACACATATTTACACATAATACTATTTGTTACTTATTATGTATTTTATTAAAAACAACACTAATAAGTTTTCCAGTTTTTTAATTTGGACTGTACTTATTGACTTTAATCTTTAATCTCAAAACAAAAATAAAATTTTAAAAATATCTTAGAAAGCTTTCATCAATTTATATAATTAAATTACTTGTCCGCTGATTAATGCAGCACTTGTCAAATTCAATTAAATACTTAATAAAAAAAAAAAATTGGTTAATAAAAAACCGGTTTACTTTATGCTCTAGTTTAAAAGCCATGGCCAAGCCATTGCCCCAGGTCTTTCTCTAATATATATTTTGGTTTAAGATTGCAGACAGAAAGTTACAAACCATTTTACAAATTACATAAAATTCTTCCATTAAAAAATTTGGTACTTTTCTTATGGTAATGTTACCGACTGTCTGTAATTTGGTTTCAGTTTTTATAATTATAATTTACTTTATTTTTATTTCTTACTTTTTTCCTTTTCCTTCCGCAACAAACCAAAAATCCAAACACACACTTAATTTTGCCAAGGTATTTGAACGTTTTTCTGTGAACACAATGCTAACTTATACCAATTAATTAATTTTTATGATTTTGTATGACGCGAGGCCCTAACAAAATCGAAAACCAACAAAAAAATCGCACTAAGAACAAAAAGAAAACCAGTCAAAACGAAAGTTTGGTGTGGGCAGAAATAACAAATTACAATTAAAAATTGGTGATCGGTTGAGGAGGCACTCAAGCACACACAATGAGCCACACAAATATACAACAAATAATCTCGAAATATATTTTGTAAAAACCAAAAACAATTAAGTAAACGTAGAAATAAAAGAAAGTCTTCTGCAATTTGCCCCTTTAGTATTATTTTATGGTACCCCCAAGTAGCTTTTTCTTTGGTACTAACTAAATTTTTGGTTGCCAATATTCGCATTAAAATAATGTGTTTTCAATTACGCTTACTATAAATAAATATAAAAAAAATACGAACAAAATTAACTGCTGCCTAAAAATAAAAATGCAACCTGATCAGTGGAGCCGGCAAAACAGGCGACGCCTCCAGAAGAGCCATCCTTCACGGAGGACGAGTACCACAGGTTCTACGACACGGCCCTGGAATGTAAATATTTGCTGAGAAAAAGCTAAAAATTATAAAGCATTGCCATCTTGCATGATTGTCCCTCATATTGGATCTCAAATTGCATCCAGCAGTCAGTCATACACCACACACCACACTTACTACATACACTCGCACACAGCTTGCTTTTAAAATAAACATCTGACATTTAACATTTGCCCCTCGTTCTCTGTCCTCCCGACTCGCATATGGAAATAACTCATCCGCCCTGTTGACCCTGACTCATCCACTCATCCTTCTCATTGACAGCCTACGACCTGGCCACTCAGTGCGAGTCAAGACGCGCCTCCCTGCGCCGCCACACCATCGTCGGATGCCAGAGCAACATGAACCTGGACGAGACGCACTCCATGCCACCCACGCGGCCCGAGTCGCGTCAGTCCGATGACGTCAACAAGGAGGTGAGTCCGTCAACATAGTAATGAGGATTTTATGCGGAGTGTGTCCTCATAACTTTTGTATTACCCCTATAAAAAATGCACACACATATTTGTGATGTTACTCGCATCCCTTGAGATTATTATCTTTTTCTTTGTTTTCTAAATAAGTCATTCATATTTAATGAAAAGCATTTTCCAATGCCACTGAAACTTTAATTAATTTTATCAATAGTACTATTGTTCATGAAGAGTATTGAACCATATTCCCATTTTTTTCTTTTCTTTTGATATGTCAAGGAAATATACTTATATCCTTTACTATTTCAAGCCTGGTTTTTTTTAAACCTAAATCTTCAGATTTTTTTAAAGTTCAAAAGAGCTGATTACCCAAAGTTTAGTAAAATAGTTTTAGTAGAATAAAAGTTTAGTATTATTTAGTATTATTATTACAATTTTTTTATTAATCCCTTGCAGACGAACAAGAGAAGTCCTGTGGAGCAGACTCTTCCCCCAGACGAGGCCAGTTCAACATCCTCGCTTGGGCCATGGAACAAGTCCTTCATGGACAAACAAACCTGGATGGAACGGGGGGACGATCGTCTGTCCGTCACGCTGGCGGAGATCGTTCACATCCGTTCCGTCATGACCAAGGCGGAGCTGGAGGGCCTGCCGATGGACGTGCGCGTCAAGGAGGATGTTGAAAAGCGTCGCGTCTGCTTTTTGTGCCTGCGCACCCGCTTCTCCTTCTTCGGCCCTTGGGGTATCCAGTGCAAGCTGTGCCAGCGCACCGTCTGCGCCAAGTGCTACACCAAGATGCGCATTCCATCGGAGCACTTCCGCAACGTGCCCCTCGTGCTGATCTCACCATCGCTGCTGTCCAGTCCGGCCAGCTCGAGCACACCCTCACCCTCCCATCACGCCCAGCAGGCGCACTCGTCCTCGACGGGGAACATCATGGATGACCAGTTCCCCAAGTCGCTGATCGAGCGTCTCCTGCGCTCCGAGTCAGAGCGAAAGGTGAGTCATTTTCATTATGAAAAACAAAATCATCCAACCTACAACCCCTTTTGTACATTTTCAGACTCGCAGCACTGTGGGCAGTGCCCCATCCTCACCCAAGCACCAAAGATCAAACATGAGCACGCCGGGGATAAGCGTGGGACCCGGAGCATCCTCCTCCTCTGCCGCTGCCACCGGACAGGCTGTGGAGGCTCTGCACGACCAGGCGGCCATGTCGGCCTCCTATTCCGCGGCCATGCGTCCCTCGGGAGTTCATCAGCAGCAGAAGCAGCACTACAACAACGCCATGTCCCGCAGCATGGAGGGACCCAGGAGTCTGCCCGTGCACAGCCCAGCATATCGACCACTCTCCAACAACAGCACGCTGGAGAGGAAGTAAGTTTCTAATAAAATTATAGAATAAGTATAAATTACTAATAAATACATTCTGCTCTTTAAGATCCCGCTTTTCGAGGGGCTTCAACCTCTTCTCCTCGGGCAGCCATCTGGCCCAGACGCAGGAGCAGAAGGAAAACCTGCGGGGCGAGCAGGTGACCGTGTGCAACGACTGCCAGGGATTGGTCAACGAGATCACCAGCTCTGTGAAGCAGAAGCGCAGCTCTGCCCGCAACCGCACCATTCAGAATCTCACCCTGGATCTGACTCCTGTCTGGAAATAGGCAGGAAAGGATCGTAGAAGGATCACGCTGCAGTGCGTTTCAAGACCGTAGGAGAGTAGCAACGGAGTTATAACGACTGACTGTGTTCTATTGCTATACGTACTTATCTTGACTTGATGACTTCGATTGACCCAACGGACATTATTTGATTACTGACCATATTCCATTTCATTTTCATTGTGACTGTTGTAGGGCCTTTGAAACGCACTTGAATAATTAGCTATTTACATATGTATGGATTAGATCGACTGTTGTACACATTAAAGGATAGAGCCTCAAGGAGCCTCGTTTGTAAATCGTGTTAGTTTAGTGAATAAGCAAAGGAGAATACCGAATTCCTGGCTGAAGCTTTGTACATTTTCTGCCGGCTAGAGAGAGATCCGCTTAAGCGCACCCCACCACATACTATTTATAAAAAAGATAACTTACACGTCGCTATACATTATATTATCGCTATACGATGCCGTTGTTTATTTATGCGTAAATGTTGATTAAGTAATATACAGAAAGTGCACATACAAAAGTACGATCTGAGTTCTACCCCGCGGCTCTTGCTCTCGATTTAGCATGAGCAAATAATCATAAACAATACACGACTAATACTTGCAATACAATTCCCAGTTCAGATAAAGAATTTCGGTTGTTAAAAATAGTTAATCCTAACTGTTGTGAATCTTTTGTGCTTGCGCAGATCTTTGTTTACCTTGTGAAGTTTTCGTTTTGTTCTCCCATTAACTACAATGTCAATGTATAACGCAAGAACTACTTACTTGATAGCCTAATTTAATTTTAGTCGGACTTGCAATGCAATCCAAACTATTTAGTTAATTCGCTTAGTTTTAATTCTCCCCTAAGTGCGTCTATTTTGTAAGCGACCTCTTTATAATTGTACAAGCTGATGATGCAAGCAACCCCCTAACAAAATCATTATATTATTAATCGTAACTGCTAAACAATTTTTGAACATTTTTGTTTCTTTTCTATGTAATTGTAAATGCATTTAGGTATTTGTAATATTAAATTTTTATGATTTTAAGTTAAATTCATTTGCAATAATTTAACACACACACAAACACACAAAGAGAACGAAAATACACAAAACAGCAATAATAAAAAATACAAAAACTAATGAAAGAAAATGCACTGCGTGGGTTTTACAAACTGGTCTTTATTTTTATTTTTTAGCTTTCTGATTAAGGAAACAAATGAATTCGTAGTCTTCTATGTAAAATAAATTAGAGTTCATCTCGTTATCTATGTAACAGACTATACATATTTTTTGGAGAATATTCTGGATCTCTTACGATTATTTTCGCAAACTACAAGAAAGCATATGTAATATAAGTAAGAGCTTAAAGCTAAGTCAACTAGATCTACCGAGTAACACTTTAGCTTGGTCTACTGCCGGGAAGGGACTCGGGTGGAGTAAAAAGGCTGGATAAGTTAATCTAATCCCCACGCGCCTTCTTGTGTCCATGTTTGTGGTCGTTGCCGCCGTGGCGCTTGCGGTTGTTGAAGCGTTTGCCCCCCTTGTTGCGCGTAAAGTCGCGCCGCTTCTTCATGAACTCGATGGCCTTGTCGATAAACTCCTTCTCCTCCTCCTCGGTAGCTTTGCGCAGCGTCAGGGAGACCTCATCGTTGAACTTCAGCTACGGATGAAGAAAAACAAAAAGGGTTTAAAATCGATATGTGTTCAAGGAGAAAAGTTTTAACAATTTAAAGCGTTAGTTAGAAACTAATTTTTTTTTAGCAATAGCAATTTAAAATAATAAACTGTATGGCAAAAACTATGTTCAGAAGATTAGACTACATTTCAGTTGTACCTTCGAAACTAAAATTAATTGTATTTTAATATTTGTTTTAGGCTATCAGTTAAGGGGGACAATTTGGGAACTAAAAAAAAAAAAAATTTTTTTTAAAATTTTTTTTTAAAAAAAAAAAAAAAAAAAAAAAAAATAAAAAAATAATATTAATAAAAAAATAAAAAAAAAAAAAAAAAAAAAAAAAAAAAAAAAAAAAAAAAAAAAAAAAGGGGGGAAAATTAAAAAAAAAAAAAAATTACAATAAAAAAAAAAAAAAAAAAAAAAAAAAAAAAAAAAAAAAAATAAAAAAAAAAAAAAAAAAAAAAAAAAAAAAAAAAAAAAATAAAAAATTAAAAAAAATATTAAAAATTTAAAAAAAAAAAAAAAAAAAAAAAAAAAAAAAAAAAAAAAAAAAAAAAAAAAAAAAAAAAAAAAAAAAAAAAAAAAAAAAAAAAAAAAAAAAAAAAAAAAAATTAAAAAAAAAAAAAAAAAAAAAAAAAAAAAAAAAAAATAAAAAAAAAAAAAAAAAAAAATTTAATAAAAAAAAAATAAAAAAAAAAAAAAAAAAAAAAAAAAAAAAAAAAAAAAAAAAAAAAAAAACCAAAAAAAAAAAAAAAAAAAAAAAAAAAAAAAAAAAAAAAAAAAATTTAAAAAAATAAAAAATTAAAAAAAAAAAAAAAAAAAAAAAAAAAAAAAAAAAAAAAAAAAAAAAAAAAAAAAAAAAAAAAAAAAATTAAGATGTTTTTAGTCAGATGTTTTTAATAAGGTTTGCACTCTCACCTTGCCCTCCTCCACCTTGGCAATGTACTTTTCGGCCGCATCCGCTTCGGTCAGACGCACCGAACCCTTGGTGTCGCCCTTGGCGAACTCAATGTACGCGACCTCGAAGTCCTTGACCTTCTCGAAGGCCTCGCGGATCTCCTCGCGGGACACCGTCTCCGGAGCACCCTCGAAGACAACGATGGCGTTCTTGGGCAGCTCGAAGGCCGGCTCCGGCTTGGCCTCCTTCTTGTTCTTGCGCTTCTCGTTCTTCTGGGCGTACTCCTCCTGCTTCTCCTTCAGGTAGTCCACCTGCCACTTGCGCAGCAGCTCGCGCTCCTTGTAGGCGATCTTCTCCTCGTCGAGGAAGGCCTTGGCCTGCTCCTTGGTCTCGAAGGTGAGGAAGATGCTGCCCTTGAACTTGTACGACTTGGTCGGCTTGTCAAAGTGCTTGCGCATGGAGAGGTTCACCACCTTGTCGTAGCCGGCGGCGAAGTCGAGCAGATCGCTCATCTGGGAGTCCAGGGGGAAGCCCTTGGCGTAGGCGGTGCGCTCCTGGATCTCCTTGCGACGCTCCTCGTTGTGCTCGGGAATGGGACGCTCCGGGTGGCGGCGCAGACTCTGCTTGTCCTCGCTGACCTCAATCAGGCCCTCCTCGGACTTGTTTAGGGCGCTCAGGATCTCCTCGAGGTCAGTGGACAGGGAAGCCAAGCGCTTGAAGGTCACCAGCACTGAGAGGGGCACCCAGCCGTCCTCGTTCTTGCCAATCTGCTCGCGCAGGAACTTGTCCCGGTTGAGATTGGCATCTCCGAAGTAGTACTCCACCTGTCTGATAATGGCGCGCTCCTGCTTCGAGAAGTCGCCGCCTTCCTCGGCCGCCGGAGCCGGCTCCTCTTTAACATCGCCGTTCTTCGCCTCCGGCTCGCTGGCCACCACCTCCTCGGGCTTCACCTCCTCCGGGACTTCCACGCTCGTGGTTTCAGCAACGTCGGCCATTTTAGCTCTAGGTGTTTCGCGCAGAAATGAAAATTAAACGTGCGATGATAAACACGTGTGCGGCGGCAGGAACGAGTCTTCGGCGTTTGCTAACACTGCCATAAAATGCTGTGACAGAGATGCGGCCGTGACCGGGATATCGGTTTAGATATGTGGTGACCATGAAGTTATCTTGACTTAATATTTTGTAAACATTTGATTTTCAGATCTTTATTTTTTTTCAGCAATAAAATCTATGTATATAAAGGTAAGTTAATTAGGAAGTTTACATAAGTAAAATAAATCAATTGTGTTGGTTCTTTGCAAGTATTAGGTTGTAATTGTAAACTGCATAAGTTCAAATATCTTAAAAAATGCAGAAACGCGTCACCTCGGATATTTTTAATAAGTTGAAATATTTTTTTTTAAACTTTCAAGTTCTATTATTCTCTTAATATTGATTCAGAAGTTTAAGGAGCTTGTAATCATTTTTTTTTTTTGAAAGTTTAAGTTTAAATGTGATATTTTTTTAAGGTTTTCATAATCTTGACTATATTTACAATTTATCAAATAAAGTCTAGTACTCAAAAATCAAAGCCGATAAAAGTCACTTTATTTACCGATATCACTATCGATGACAAATACCTGTTGGCACGTTCACATCACTAAGATAGCTGCGGGCGATTGCAGCCCTGGTTTTCTAGGTTTCTATTTTGGTCGTGCGCTGTGTTTTATTTATGTTTGCCATGGGAAAATTGTGTTGTTAATAGTGCTTAAAGAGGTACCTGGTACGCATAAAGGGCGCTCCGATCGGCGGTCTCCAACAACACACAATCGTAGCTAAAGTAAACAAGTATTTCGGATATATGTGAGCAGTGCAGTGTTCGCAGCGACCAAAAGCAGAAAATCGGGCAATAAAAAAGTGAAAAAGCGTGCTTTCCTTGGTATATAACTAATTGTGTATATAAATATAAGGGTGCCCACAGGCCACAAAAGCAACGAAAGTGGAGAGGAAAGAGTGAGCAGGAGGAGAATCCACTATTACTCACTATTCTATTTCTGCTCAACGAACGACAACGAACAACAACAAACGGAGCAACAAATGTTTGTTAAAACGAAACGCAGCTGAAGGTTGAAGGTGAGTTGAGAACAGCGATAAAGCGTCCCAGACAGCTTGGCTGGAAAATGAGTCAGGTTTTCATTTCCCCACAACAATTGGTCTGGCCAAAGGTTCACTGGCATCGGGAAAACTAACCCCCACCGCCCTTCATTCGATGATGCGTCATCCGCAAAAGAGGAGGGAATCTATAGACTTTCACGGGGCGGCAGTTACAGTCCAACTCCCTTCGCTTGAACTCCTCCAAGTCCTATTATAAATAGTAAAAAATTTAACAGTTTTCTCTGTAACACAATTCAAATATCTATTCATTCAAAAGAAATCCATTTAAAATGTCTGAAGTCTAACTAAATAAAATCCTCTATAGAGTAAAAACAAAGTGATTTTACCATGTTAACTTAGTTCAATCCAATCATTGGAATAATAATCATAGTTTTCTTTTAAAAATGTATAGATGGGTAATACCCATTGGGTATGTAAATTATTAATAATCCAAAGAAACTGGATTCTGAAGTTTCAATTAAGAAGTGGTAAACTTCATTTAATTAACACCAGTGCTCTTTTTGTTTTGATGTCATAACGTCATTCGACTTATAGACATATTTTACCGTGTTATTTCAGTAATTATAATAAATAAATAAGTAAATTCCTTATTATTTTTACTGTGCATGCAGTCAAAGTTTTTTTGCTTTTAAAAGTGGATTAATTTATTTTAAGTATTTCGAAAATACAGGTTTCCGTTGCGACTGCTAAATAATTGTAAACAAATTTCCTTGTGCCTGTTGTAGAAGTTCTTCAGTCTTTAAAATTTAAACACCCCTGTTCAACTTCCTCCTCCATTTCGTGCAATTGTAATTTGTTGCCGGTTTTGGGGAAGTTCCCAATGCGCCGTCTCCAAGAGGTCGGCGAGGTTGAAGTGCCCGGCTGCATAATCCATTGGGTCAATAGCAGGCCCCTACATAGCATCCATCGCACGCAAAGGAACACGATTCCCGTTCCTTAAGGCAAGTGTTTGTTTGTTGCCGCCGTCTCCTCCTACTCCTCCTCCTCCTCCTCCAGTTGCATTCGCTGTGAAAATAAACTGCACTGCCGGGCGACGAAGGAGGCTAGCGCTCAGCACGTTTCGGGGCCTGCCACCTGCCTCCGATCCCCATATCCCCCCGTGGATCCCCAAAACCAACAAGCATCATTACCCGAACAATTTTGAACGGCTGCCAAGAGAATATTCTATGAAAGGCGAGGACAAACCGAATGCAGAATGTTTCAATTGGTTCTTTACTTATGAGGTCTTGCTTTCGGCTTAAAAAAAGCATTAATTTCGATTGCCGTTTTTATTTATATTGGTATATTTTCCAAACAGTTGTTTCAAATTTTAAGTCCTCATTGCGTATCAGAATTCTTAAAAAACCTATTTGAAAATTATTTTATTCTGAATTTTTCGTAATATATTTTATTCTTAAAAATTTGTTTATTTTATATTTTTTACTATTCAATGTGTTTGTTCTATATTTATTTTTGACTAACTATACTTTTATTGCAAAAATCAGAAGCTTTCATATTTTAAAAATATCTAGAGGGTAGAGCTGGCAATACTTTGAACTCAAATTATGTTTTAATAGACATAGACATACACAGTTTTTGATCAAAGTATCAAATAAGTTAGGAACATAAAAACCATTATCTAGGGTATAACCAAGTCGTGTCTTTCTGCACTTGCCACTTTTCTCATTTTGCCTTGTTATTGTTATTTTTGCGCTTTAATGAAAGCGTTTCAGGAAAATCTGTTTAGGTGTATTTTCCCAAAACAAAACCGCGGGCCGTCAAGTCATTTGCCCGATTTTCATTCGGAGATGGTAAAGAACATCATTTCATCATATTTCCGCTGTTGACCTCGTTTTTGGTATGTTGGCAATACGATATTCC
The DNA here is from genome assembly GCA_018150695.1 of Drosophila oshimai. Taxonomy (NCBI): domain Eukaryota; kingdom Metazoa; phylum Arthropoda; class Insecta; order Diptera; family Drosophilidae; genus Drosophila; species Drosophila oshimai. The sequence continues at coordinate 392,908 of JAECWM010000286.1, forward strand.
CCCGAGAGAACTTCCAAAACCCATCAAGTTATGAACTCCCACTCGTTCAGCTCTTTGGTCGTCTGCCCACAACCATCAATGACTTCCTCCTCCAAGAAGTGTCTATAAATACGGCGAAGCAATCAAATTATATTATGTCTATATATCTGGAGGAATTCATCTCGAGTGGCTGCAGGCTGTAAATCTCAGTATTGACACATTGAAGGGGCATTGAGTGCAGTTCGTTTGAGGTTCCCGAGGTTGTAGGGACCAGAAGAGATCCGGATCCGGCCGTGACAAGATAGAACTGCATTAATTTGGTTTGTCTTTGGCTGGCTTTGTTTGTCTTTCCCTGACTTTGCCCGAGAAAACTCAGACCAAGCAAAACAAAAACACAGCCACTCGCTTTTCTCACATCTCTCGACTTTGTTTACGTTTTCTGTCGCCCCACGAAAATAAACACAGTCGGCCATTTGAGGTTTTCCCCTCCGATGCGACGTTTTCTTTGTCAAATTGCGCATTTCCGGAAGCCGTAGGATATTCATTTGATTTCTGCCTTCAGCGACAGATCGTTAATAACCAAGAGATCGTATATTTAGAGAGCGTGGGCACAGTGTAGCTATATCTGCATCTGAATCTGAATCTGAGGCTGCACTCTGCAGCTCCTCTGCTCGGCGCCATGTGCAAGTTTAATGAATTAATTAAAATTTCGTGCGGTCGCAGCTTTATGTTCTGAGAGCTTCATTGGGGTGTGTATCTGCATGTGTGCATCTCTGACCTCCGCTTGCATCATTTGCATCACTTGGAGCACTGCAACCGCGGCAGCAGCACACACCACACCTACGGAAATTTGATTGTTGCCGACCATGGACTTAAAGTGATTTCAGGGCTAAGCGATGAATGATGGGAAAACAAAATATATTCTGATTTGGGTTTGCATTGTTATTAAAAATCATATTTTGGTAGATACTCCGCACATGTAAGCGTTGAAGATTATTTTTTAATTAGAACTAGAAGTTTGATGGTAAATATGAGAATATTTTATAAAAAAAAAGAGAAAAGAGATGTCTACTATTTTATCTCTATTCTCTCTCTCTATTTTGTCCTTAAAAATATCTAGTAGTAATATATTTGGAAGTAGTAACCTTCTTTTCCTTTTACTTTAACTAATTAACGAATTATAAAAAAAGTTGATAAATAAAATGGCGTTTGATTTAAATCATATCTATCTTTAATTTGGGTGTGTTAGATTATTGGATAGCACAGTTCTTTGAACTAAAATTGTGTTCCGAAAAGAAATAAAACTTAATATTTATAAGGCGGCTAAAAGTCATAATCCCATTAAAACCACAAAGCCAAAATATTACTCAAATGACAACATGTGTATCGTGAGATTCTAGCTTACTTATTCTTTTAATCTGTGACAGAAACCACATTCCATGGGCATGTACATATGAATCACAGGCATATCGCATAGTACATAGTATAAACCAACAGGAAACTGAACGGAACAGGTGAAATTCTCACAAATAATTCACAAAGTGGTCTGACCAAGACCTACTTATATGCAAAAGTTCCCAATTGATGACTGAATCCGCAAACATGGAGGATATCGCATCGAACAAGCATTCCACATATATACTTTTTTTTGGCACAAATATTTTTATAGGTTTTTTCAAAACACAAAACAAAAGCATAACGAGGAATGCTGCGCTGCTGTCGCTTATTTCTCAATGAAATAAAATTAATATACATGCACGCCAGGCACAATCCCATGTCATCCCCATTTTGGAAAGTCAGATGAAAAGGTTGTCCCCCGGATCCATAATTTTTGTCACATCTCTGTTGATTTTTCGTGAAAATATGCGATGGATCCGCACGAAAATGCTCAAATATATATGTGAAAATATATTATATATAATAAATACGAATACGATTCTCTCACGATCGGGCAGACCCAGAGAGAGTGGCACTTTCGGTTGATGTGGAAAATTCGACTGCGATTTTGTCGCCAGTCTTTCTGTATTTTCCGCTTTTCTGTATTTTGTATTCTGTCGTCTGGTCGGCAGTTTCTCTGAAGCAATGAACGCGTGCGGTGCAACGTCTGAAAGCAACAGAAACGGCGGAAAACGGCAAATTTTCGTACAACAACTTATTGTTGAAAAAGTATATATCAGTCTATATAAAAGACTACAGCGGGTACATATATATTCGAGTGTCTGAGTGGCGAGAAAGCGACAATTTAAAGGCATTTTCTGCGTGTGTGCAACGTGAAAACGTGACCTTGCCTCAGGGAAATATTCTCGGTCTAAATTCCTGGGAAAATCATCTTATTAATCTTGACAACTTGGCGGTGTTTCCTCTGTAATATAGTGAAAGAAAGTATTTGGAATAGCCACTAACATATAGCCAGGTTCCTGTCTGCCATATGGGACTCTTGAGTCGCCAAAGATTTATATTTTCGTCGGTTTATTTTTTATTTTTAGCATCTCAGCAGAAAAAAATAGGTTTTGGGCAAATTAAAAACATGTTATTCATATTTTTCCGTTTACTAATTGCAGCAATAGCGCAAAAACGTGATTAATCTATATATATTAAGGAATGTGGATTCTACAAAGTAGACACAAAGTAGATCATTTTTATATGACTATAGTTTCAACAAATAAATAACCTTAATATATGCTTCCAATATACATTATAAATTATTTATCAGCCTGATAACGAGCTTGCAATTATGGCTTAATGTCAACTGAATTTTTCTCTTCGAAATCCGAAACACAGATTTGTTGCCTTTAGGTACCTTATTTATTTTGTCAACTAATACAAAACTGGTTAATCGGTTTTAGCCTTCTTTTTTTATAAATGACTCAGCCTTCTAATGACAAATTTAAAATACCTTCCTTACTTTTCACAAATGGTTGACAGACGTACAATAGATGATTTAAGTGTGCTATGGAACATTGAGAATTTATTGTGTGTACTGTCGCTGCACAGTCCATAAAATGTTCCGAAATTATTCTTGCAAACTTGCTTCTTTTTATAGAAGACTGATTTCATGGATCAAATGCACTTGCCTTCGCTTTGGATATATCATCAGATCAGAAATGCCCAACCCATTTCCGCCAACGAAAGTGTTTTATTATTACCATAAACATTCATCGATTTGCAATGTGTTGAAATCAAATGTTGATCTCTTAAAGAATTGTTCGAACATCCCGTAAAAAACTTGCTCGTAAATATTTTCATGCATGACATGGTCGTTGTTTATGATTTATAATTATGTTAGCCTGTCCGGTTCTTCAGATTGTTGTTTTTATGGCCCTAAACAAAATGTTTTCCTTTGGCAATATCTGAGTGATTTTTCCCAATTTTTCTAATGGCTTTTCACAGCTTGTGTGACCTTGGCCATCGTGTAGCGCCCGCACGAGTTTTCCAGACACTTGCAGTGGGATAAAAAAAAAGAAAAAGAAAAACCAAAGGGGGGGCGTCGGAAAAGTGTCAAGAAACTTGCGCACGCGTTTCTCCGACAGATGTTTTGAAAATGTTTTCTTTTGGTGGGGCCATAATAATGCTTGGCTAATGCCAAAAAGGCGAGAGGAATTCCAAACGATCGCTGCAATAATGCGTAGGTGCTGTTTATAGATAGATATGTTCACATATGCTCAATGGGGGAAGTGTTCCCATTGAACAAATTGGCTGGCTGATGTTTCAAGTTCAATAACTATTGCCTCGTTTCAGTTGAAGCAATCTAGAGCGGATCCTTGAACAGCCGGACAATGGAGCAGCCACTGGTGGTGCAGGCGGAGTACTCCTTCATGGGCAGCAACAACGACGAGCTGTGCTTCCAGAAGGGCGACATCATCACGGTCACCCAGCGGGAGGATGGCGGCTGGTGGGAGGGAACGCTGAACGACAAGACTGGCTGGTTTCCCAGCAACTATGTGAACGAGTGCAAGGTGCAACTGCCGCTGACGGAGACCATAAGGCCGCCGGAGGAGATCCAGGAGTACCGCTCGGTTGTGCTCAAGGATCTGCTGGACTCGGAGCGAGCTCATGTGGCCGAGTTGCAGGGTCTGCTCGAGAACTTCCTGGAGCCCATGCAGCAGACTCAGATGTAACTTAAAACACATTATATTTTGCGAGTTCCTAACTTACTTGTTTCAATTACAGTCTCAGCCAGGATGAGTACGCCCAGCTAATGTGCAATTTTGTGGAGATTGTGCGAACGCACGAGGATCTGCTCATCCAGATAGAGGAGTGCAACGATCGAGTCGGCAAGCTTTTCATCACCAGTGCCCCCTTGATGAAGAAGGTCCACCAGGCCTACTGTGCTGCCCATCCCAAAGCCATAGTCATATTGGACAAGTACAAGTGAGTTCAGAAGAATGTTCTTGGCCTGAGATATTTAACATGTAGAAATGCTTACGATTGCAAGTTCTTGGTTTAAAGATCTGACATTCCAATTTTAAATTGAGAATGTAGGAAAGTATTGACTGCTCTTATTTTTAGCTCAGTTTTTCATTCCCATTCTTATAAATATAGCACAATCTATAATGATCTAAATTCCATTTTTTTGTTTTGTTTGTTTATTCCTCGGTTATTGGTGCTACATGTCTGAAACTTTTGAATTGAAGAACTAGAGACTATACATAAACATAACAGTTTCTTGATTGTATTGTTACCCACATGTTTGTTGATAAAATAGTATAAACATTATATAACGAAGGGATCCTCAGACTATGAAATGCATAAAATATATTTAGCAATGTTACAATTGATTAAGTATTAAATATATTAACAAACATAATAACAAAATTTGTTCAATTTGCTACAGGGATGACCTGGAAAAGTACATGGAACGGCAAGGAGCAGCCACTCCTGGCTTACTAGTGCTCACCACAGGCCTATCGAAGCCCTTCCGCCGACTGGACAAGTACTCGGCCATGCTGCAGGAGCTGGAGCGGCACATGGAGAGCAGCCATCCGGATCGCGGAGACACCCAGCGGAGTGTGGCCGTCTACAAGGACATAGCTGCCACCTGCTCGGCCACCCGTCGACAGAAGGAGCTGGAGCTGCAGGTGCTCACGGGGCCAGTGCGAGGATGGCAGGGGCAGGAGCTGAGCACGCTCGGCGACATCATCCACATGGGCAGCGTGGCAGTGGGAGCGGATCATCGCGATCGCTACTTTGTGCTCTTCCCGCAGACATTGCTCTTCCTGAGCGTCAGCCAGCGGATGAGTGCGTTTATCTACGAGGTAGGAAACTCTAGGATAATGAAGCATATTGTTTTTTTGATTTTACAGATCAGTTACTAAGTAGTTTCTTTAACCGCAGGGTAAACTCCCCTTGACTGGGATCATTGTGAACCGCCTGGAGGACACGGATGGCATTAAGAATGCTTTTGAGATCAGTAGTCCTCTGATCGATCGCATTGTGGCCGTTTGCCAGGGTCCGAATGAGGCCAACAAGTGGGTGGAGCTGCTCAATGCGAACAATCCCAGCCTGCCAATGGGCATCAAGCGACAGCTGAGCAACCTAAGCAACTCCTCGCTGGGACACCTGAACGCAGCTCATGTAAGTAGTGATTTCCCATCCGATTTACCCTTATTACCGTTTCGTTTTGGATCACTTTGACCCGTACCCCATTCGCGTGAGCAGCTAAGTCAACATTTGGATTCGCGGGGCTACTGCACGCGGTTCTCGCTGTGCGCCTACTACTCCAGTCCACCTGGGCAAGTGAGACCGCTGCGACTGACCCTTCCGCCCAGCAATTATCCACCCACTGCTCCGTACGCAAATCTCAGTGCCCATTTTGCAAGGCTTGTGAAGGCGGGAGGCCTGAGAAGTGCCATCGTGAAGATGCTGCTCTATCCGCAGGCACGCCAAAGCATCGATCTCAAGCGTATTGCGTTGCGCAAGAAGCGCTGCCACAAGGCAGCCGCCAAGTTGAAGGATCTCAATGCCAACCAGGACTCGGGGCAGTCGGAGCTGGAGCGTCAGGATGCCATAGAGCTGCCCACGGACTCGGAGAGCTTTGATGATGACTTTGAGGACGACTTTCTGCATTCCTGTGACTCGGATCCGTTTGAATATGTGCAGTTTTACCAGAACAGGCGCAACGATTCCATGTGCAACTCCGCAGGCACTTTTGTGGACCACGGAACGGGTGCCAGAAGGCACTGCTCCTCTATTAACCTCATCAAATTGGATTCCGCGGACTCTGATGAGGTGCTAGCGCAAAACGAGCTGAAGAAAGAGTCGCTTGTTATAGGGTCACGGGCCCTGAGGGCTTTGGCTCGGAAGTCCACCACCCGGAATTCCAGCGTGCACACTTCCACGGCAACTCTGGAGTTGGGAGTAGGTGGCAGCATCACCAGCTGCGTGGAGGAGGAACAGGGACCACAACTGAAGCTAAAGCAGTCGTTTTCCCTGCAGCAGCAGAGTTCCGATGCCAGTTCCATGTATGCGGGCAGGTTGGGGGGTGCATTCACCGCCTGCGAAAACCTGGCCAGCATGCCCGATGATCTCAGCCGGGAGTCGAGTGTCCAGGAGCCACCCACTCCACTCCCTGCCTCCCCGACCGAAAGACACAGCATGCCCACCATCTTTGTGGGCAATCGCTTTAATCAGAGCAAAAACACAGAGGTTTATGTGCCCACGTGGCGAGATCGTCAGGAGATGCAAAAGCAGAGTGTAGATGCGGAGCAGGAGGAGGAGTTGCACTCAAGTTCCATGGACCTGCCGGCGGCCTGTCGCACTGCTCCGGATAAGCTGCAGGCGGAGCTACTCTACAACTACGACGAGGTATTGGCTGCTCCCCTAAAGCTGCAGCGGGAGCTCACTCCCTTTCCAGGGCACAAACCCAACTCAGACAAGCGGGTTTCGCACAAGAGTGACAGTCCTTCAACGGGAAATGCGAAGACAGACCCCAATCCCGCTGCGAGAAGCAGTTCCACCACGGAGCTCTGCATTGAGACTTCCTCCAAAAAGCGCAATCCACCGCCGGAGCGAAGTAGGGACTCAATTAGGCGCTGCATCAGCTACCAGTTTCTGCAAATGTCTGATCGCCCTCCCCCACCGCCTCCGCCTCGCAGGGATCCGGATCTCCACCTGGACACCAAATGCCGCTGCTGCGAAAGCTCGCAGTGTCCCAGTCCACGGTCCAGTGATAGCGGGATGGCTGGCAGTTGTACTATAACCTCACCAGGTCCTCCTAACCCAGAGTGCTACTTTCCTATGGAGGCAGCCGGTCAGGACATGCTGGATAATGTGGAACCAGAAAGGTTTGATGTGTGCGGAATGTTTAGGGAAAAGTTCCTAACACCAGAAGCCACCCAAGATAATGTGGAGCCATTGGAGGAACAGCCTCAGCTTCCAGATGAACCCACCACACCGACCAACCGCAAAGAAGAATCCACCTGCATAAGCTCTGCTCAAGTGCAAGTAAACACCAGGAGTATTTTCCTCCCATCCAGCTCGAGCATGGACGAGACCAATAGGAATGGGCCATCCAATGATCTCCTATTTAGCTCGAGTTCCACGGATCGGTTAGGACCACAGGCCACCTTTCGGTCGGGGATGTACGCGCACTGGTGGAAGAAGGAGCGCCTGCCGCCGGAGGTGGTGCGGGGCATAGCCCACGCCTACAACAAGAGCCTGCCCTCCAAGGACTCCAAGGACTCCAAGGACTCCAAGGACTCGGGGTCTGTGTGCTCCAGCTGCTTCTGTTCGCTAGGTGCTAGTGGTTACAGCGAAGGTGCCCTGTACTGCTCGGTGTGCCAGAACTGCGCGGACTACTACAATGGTAGCACCACCAGCACCACCAATACGACGACCACCACATCCTCCTCCAGCTGCCCGTTGTGCAGCGAGGACGAGGGCATGATCGCCTCCATCCACGACTCCTCCTCGCTCGACTGCCCCATTTGCACGGCGGGTCGCGTTGCTTCTGGCGAAGAAGGCAAGCAAACCGAATTGGAGCGTTTGTTCCGTGCACGTGTTCCGTTTTATTGTTTTGTAAATTCGTTTTGCTCTCTCATGTTCCTCACATACAAAACCCCTAATGCTCAGACCAACCAGCAAATCATTTGGCCAAATGCAGCACGTCCAAAAAAGTCACCATTCGCATCCACACAATGCTTCCTCATCTTCACATCGATTGACTAACCCGGAGCGAGTTCATAGTTTGCTCTACTTTCGAGGGGGCTTGGGAAAAATTATCCGAGCTCATTTTACTACAGCCGAAAGTTTATATATTTCAACATATTTTGTCTTTACGTTTATATCTTATTCGTTTTGAAATTAAGTTTTTAAAGTAAATAATAAATTAATCATTTTTAAACTTTAAAATTATTTTTTAATGTTCTAAAATGTAAAGGATAAATTTTTAAACGAATTTCTTACTTAACTTCGTACAACTTGGGAATATTAGGACTTCAAATATGAAGCTGCAATTATTATTTTTATAAGTAATCAATTTCTTCATCGACTGCAGAGATTAAGTTCCCCCAATTTGAGGTTCCATCCATTCAAAAGCTAAACGAATTACAAAACATCTAACGCTCAGCAACACACAAATTCGAAATGAGAATGATAAATTCGAACCAAAAACCAGACAAACGCATTCGATTCGATTTGCTTGCTGCGCTTTGCTCGCTGCAGGATTTGATTTGCCTGAAGGACCTGCCTCCGCCTGCCGTTGTACGTTGTTCTTGTTGTTTTTGATCCGCCGATCTTGTTGGAGATATCAAGATTTCCTGCTCATTAAACTAACTTAGATTTAATACAATTAGTTTAAATCAAAATAGCTAAAATTTCGTATTAACAAGAGCTCTTTACGACTTCCATTGCAGATGTCGCCGCCGTCGAGCCACAGCTTGCTAATGCCACCAGGCGGACGTCCGCCGGCCACGCCGAGCAGCATCCCGCCCAGCGGCAACAGCGGCGGGAGCAACAGCCACCAGGGATCACCGGCCACCAACTCGATGTCGCATCACAAACGGAGCCAGTCGTTCAACCACCACCTCAGCTACAACCAGTACACGCCCACTCAGCCTCTACCACATCATCTGCATCCACCACAACCACCAAGTCTGCCAAGTCATCTGGGGGCAGCCGGCCCCAGATCAAGTTCAGTCCAGACACCAAGCAGCAAGACAGCGGCTCCAGTCCAGGCGTCATCCATGGACGCCAGTCCAGCGGCAATTCAGGCAGCGGCAGCAGCAGCGGCACTTCAGGCAGCGGCGGGAATGGGGGGGCCAAACGCAAGGAAAGGAAGCACAAAGGGTAAGTCATTGCAATCTGTAAGCCTTGAACAAAGAAAATCCTCGGTAAATGGTCACTATGGTTTACAAGTGATTCACTATGATTTGTAGCTCTATACAAAAATTAATAAAGCAATTCAGCTTTTTTTTCTTTACATAGCTAACTTAATGTTTTTAATAATTTTAATTGTGCTAAGGGATTTTCTTAACTTCTTATTTCAACTAAGCATCAACCATCTAACCAATTTGTTTAATCACCAGCTAACTGGACCATCAGCTGCCTTCGTCCCACGCCGCCTTTGCGGCCCAGTTTGTTGAATGCCACCAGTGGCTCCGGGAGTGGCAGCGGAGGTGGTGGTGGTGGCAGCAGCTCCAACAACGCCCTAGCCAGCTACTGCAGCGGGAGGAAGAACCAGCCCACCTACGAAGAGGATGCCCTGGTGCTGCGGGTGTTTGAGGCCTACTGTGCCGCCTACCAGAACAACGCCAGGAACACCATCCACTCGGGTAAGTGGCACCGGCCATCCCAGATGTGCTTCATCTAGCTGTAAGGACTTCCATGTGCTCCCAAATCAAGTTTGATTATCATTTGCTGAAGAAAACAAAGCTGAAAATTGTTAGCTAAATTGCTTATTTACCACACACTCACACATACAGCTGTACAATCCCCACACACACACAGACACGCAGACTCACTTTAAAGTCCAGGAGCTAAACAAACCCTTTATCATTTTATTGGTTTGGTTACTCTATTGTTTCATGGTTTTATTCATTTTTAACAAGGCGTTTAACGTTGCACTAAACCACGATGAATTTTCCAAATTTAACCAAAAATATTGTACTAGGCTTAGTTGACCCATTAACTTTAAGCTTACAAATTGTTAACCGATTACCAAATTACATTTAAGAGAACAATTGATTATTATTTGTACAATTGGCAATTGATTTCGTTTTAAGAACCACAAACTCAACTCTGCAATTGGTGCTGAGCAGTGCGCAAAGGAAACCAAATATTTTGTTTTAAATAATGGCAATTATTATGTATTTTAATGATTAATTGTATTGACCACAATTGAATTTGAATTATTTTGTTTCTTATTTTAAATAAATATAATTTTTGTTACCCCATTACCCATGTATACTTTAGTTTAATTTATTCTCACCGCTGATTGTTCCGACTTCCACTCCCACTCCCAAGCCCAATACAAGCTCATTTCGACTCTTTTATAATCATAAGCATTAAGCTGCACATTCTGTATATATGTTGGAGTTATGGTTAGAGGTTTTTGTTAATCATTTTGCACACTCATCCCACAGTCCTCGTTCAACTCACACTAACTGGTAATAATTGGTTGTAAGACTTGTGTATACCTTACATATTTGAATTGTGATCCTTGCTATATTGGTACTGGTTTTGACATATTTTGTTTTATCCCCTGGCCGCTTTCCCACTTTGGTGTCGTACTCATCCTTATAGGAAATACTATCCATTTTATTCCATTTTCCTGCTTTAATCATCTCCTTTACATTTGATTGTTGTGGTTGCCTCCATTTTGACGTTGTGATCTTTTCGGTTGTACCTTCATTTTGTGCTTGGGTTCTCCTTTCGTCCTCCTGTTGTCGTGTTGGTATTTCGTTTTTCCGTTTCTTCAAATCTCTTCATTTTTCTCTCTCTCTTTCCAATCCAACCTGATCCAAACCGATCTATAGCCTTGCAACCCTGGACTCCGTGTCTGCCCATCCGCGGTGGCAAGCTGAAAACGAGCAAAACCTTCTCGACCTCCAATCCACAGCTGCCTTTCATAGCCAATGTCGGCACCTCACCCTACCTCAGTCAGCAGCAGCAGCACCAGCAACATCTGCAGCAGCAACACCACCTGCAGCAGCAACACCAGCAGCAACAAGGTCGTCAACACTCCGCCGGCAGCTTGAACTCCTCCTTTATTTGGCGCGAGGCCAGTCCCAACAACTTTAACCTATACTCCAGCTCGGTGTCTTCCTCGCTGAATGCGACGCCTGCCCAAAGATACTCCTTGACTGGAGCCGGTGGAGGATCGCCCTCCATCAAGGATTACCAGAGAGCTTTGTCGGAGGAGAGGGCCACCAGGAAGTCCCTGAACCGCCTGAAGAGTGGCTTTGGTTCTGGCTACGACAACGTGTGCACTTCTCCATTGCTACCCAGGAAAAACAAACCAGCTCCGAAGCTGGTGGCCCAGCAGTCGTATCAGCGATCCCCAGGCAACACCACCACCATAGTGAAGCCCAATCCAGCAGGACACCCAGGACTGTACGATCGTCGGCTGAATCGCTCCTTCGAGACCTCCACCTCCCATCGCTACGCTGGCTATGGAGCAGGTTATTTGATGAACTGCGGCGGAGCCTTGAGGACCAGTACGCTCCAGAGGAGCACACCCCAGCTGGCGGGCGGAGAGCGGTCGGATGACAGCGATGTGGAGCGGGAGCTGCTTAGAGGCAATGGAGCTGGTCCAGCAACTACTTTGGAACTCAACGCTGATGGAAGCAAACGGCAGTCGGGCAGCTGGTGTTGCGGTAATTTTGTGATGAAACAGTGGCGCAAGATCAACCATCTTTGAGTCGGGGTCATGCCTTCATCAGTCATCCGCATCGCATCGCATCCGCATAACGCATACCGCTGCTCCAGCTCCAGATACAAATACAAATACAGTTACAGATGCTTTGCTTTGAATGCGCTCTGTCTGCATATGTTTATTGATTTTTAGTTGATTTCTTGGCTGCGCTAAGCTTTCGATGCCACAAGCCTTAGATTCTAGACCAGCGATCTTTATAAAGTTGTAAGCGAATGCACAACTAACTTGTATTCGTTTTGATTGTCTTAGCCCTAAGCTGCGCAGTGAAATTCGCCCATCTGTCTGATATTAATATTAGAGTTAATATGTTAAAGTCTTCAGGCAGTTGAGCGAATTGCACTGCTTCTAGACTAAAACCTAGAGTTTGTGCTTAGCTTACATTGTTTTATATCTAACTTAGCCTACTATTAATGTGTAATCTGCGAAAAGACTTTGCGAAAAAGAGACTAGTTGAGATGCTATTTGATGTTTCGATGGAAGAAGTGCAACTTCTGGTTCTATTTTGGAATTTATAGACTTTAGTTCAGCCAGCAAAAGGCAGCCGAAACAGAAGGGCTTTAAATTTCCGTCCACGGCTTGGAACACTATATTTTTTTACTTGGCCAAACGAAAGTGGATCACAATTTTGCAATAGGACACACAAACGTGCTTGATTGCCATAGTCTATACTGTTTACTAGATATACTCGTAATTCTAATCCCATCTGTGTTTTTTCGGAGGACATCGACCTAGTGAGTTTTATATTTTAATGTCCGTTACCTGCCCAGCAAGCAATTAAATCAAAGAGTGTGCAATGTGTAATCAAATAGTGCGCTTTACATGTTAGTCATAGCTAGTTTCAGCAACTAAATCAAAGTAACCAACTGTTGTGCATTATTGACCCAAGGATAAACTTATTTTATAAGTGTTTTGTGAAAAACAGCGTTGTCTAACCAAATGAACTACTATATACTTAACTATTAACCAGTTTATACGTTTGTACTGTAATTGAATTGATACTTGTCGAAAAGAGAGAGATAACTCAACGAATTGAAACGAATTGAACCATGAATAAAATCCTTTACAAGACGAATCTCCCTTTGTTTGTCTGTGTGGTTGTGTGTTTTGTTGTTTATTAATATAGTAATATCGTTAATATACTTTTAAACTGTTAGAGTAGCTAATAGATCCATGTCCTGTAGTTGGAATAAACTGAATTGTTGCACTTCAAGGCCTTTGTTGTGGTTCCCAGCCCATATATAGTATTAGATATACCCATATGTCTTTGTATCCAGCAGCACTTTTGTATAGCTTATAGTTATTATTTACGCCTAAACATTTTACTATACCTGAACACAGTCATAAATTGTACATTACCATTAAATCACTCCTGTTCCCCTCAACCGATCTCACACACAACACTAACATATTCTGTTCTCTGCTCGATTTCTTCTATCCACTGAAACACAATTCGAAAACAGGCCTTGAAAACGAGGACATGACCCCCACCCTGCGCCAATTGTGGACCGCCATCCGCCAGATGCAGCAGGACATGTCCCAGATAAAGCTGCAGATCAACGAGGAGCGGGCCCTGCGAGCCGATCTCCAGCAGCTGCTGATGCAGCACCTGGAGACGAGCAGCGTGAGCAGTGGGGCCAACACCCCCAAGTGTTGACTATGCAAATGACCGGGTCTGGAGGGGATTCCCGATTACCGATGCACCGAATTAATACCCGCCGCTGCTTTTAGCTTTAGGTATTTTTTTTAGAAACTTTACTTTGCATCTCCCGGGGGGCAGTGGGTCAATTACCAAAAAATTATCTACAAATGGACTTTATGAACCGTATATGGATTGTATTTATCAAAGTATATATGTGTATGTATTCTTGTGAATGGACAATATGCAAATTCTGTGTAAAATTGTTAAGCAGCTGCTTATATGTATCTTGTTTTCGTCTTTTGCCATGCGATCTATCAAGGATGTTTTTGAAAACTTTAAAGATTTAAAAACAAACATTTGGGAGTGAAAACAATTAAAATACATTCAATTTTATGTAGTGAGTTACTGATAGACATTTTTTAAATTTGAATTTGCAAGCTATAAATTTATAATTAACAAATTCATATCAAACATTATTTTAATAATTTTACAAGCAATACTTCATGACTTTTACGGCTAAATTATGCACTATATCGATAATAGAATTAACTCTAAATTGCTTATTATTAAGAGTTTTAATGTTGTTTTTAAATCTTTTCAGTTTTCAAATTCAATCCCGCATCTAAATATAAACAATTATTTATAATGCCTAGAATAAATCTATATTTTTAAAGGCTAGCACAAAATGCACTTTGCATTGGCCCAGATTTTACATACGTAGTTTAGTTTATAACTTATTTTATGACGTTGCCGCCATGTAACTCTCAAAAGCTGCTTGTGTAAGTTATGAGAAGAGATAGTCCCAGTTTTGATCTTTGTTTGCACGATATATTTTAAAACGGATAAAGCAAAACTCTGCAAAAATGTGCCAATACTTTAGTGAACCGCAACACACGAAACATCGCTCAAAAAAGTTGTATTTACGCATTACACTTAGAACATTTAATGGATAATATATACACACACAAATGTAAATTAATTAGAGGTTTTTCATTGAGTTATTACCTTCACAAGTAGCTGCACCTGGAGATTGCAATCGGAACCCACATAAGCAGAACAGAGAACATTCTTAAGAACGCCTAACGATTTAACGAGTCTAAAACAATGTATAACCGCTATCGCTTGTCTGACAATTTTGCTGAATAATTCGGAATGCCTCGGGATTTTTCTGCTCTGCTTCGTGCGACTTGGAAGAGGAAAGAGGAAACCCATGTCGGACTGCAGGGGAACATAATGAGATTGCAATCAGTCAGTGGCAAGCTTTGTAGCCAGAGGCAAAGGCAGCGGCAGAGGCATTCACAGATGGCGACAAATGAGCAACAAACCACGTCAAGACCGAGCGACATCGTTGGCTAAAACAATTTCAGTGTGTCAGTAAGGATTTGAGAACAATGCAGGCTGGGCTGACTGCCGGAATGTGTCACTTCCACTTCCTGGGCGATTGTGGGGCCGTGGAACTGTGTGCGAACAAACTTTGGACTTGCGGATGCAGTGGCTTGCGGAAGTTTTCGCATGCAATCTGCAGCAAGAGGCCCTCCCTCCCCCCTGCTTGTTGGTAAAATTTATTGCAGCTGCTTAACTAAACGGTTAGATATTGTGGCACCTCCACCTCGGCCCTGTAGCTCCTCCACTCCACTCCAGCCTTAATGACAATCATTAGTGCTGCTTTCTGGCTGGCTTGTCTTTCATATTTTCCAACTATTAAATTATTAATAATTAGCAATTACTGCCTGGTTGGCAATTTATCAAGGCCTACACGCAGAGAAAGAGGATGCTGGTGGTCGAGGGGATTGGGAAAATCCCATAAAATTATGGCCATAAAAAGATAATTGTGGTGCAAAGTTATTCAGCTGGGTGGGCAATTCATTTTATTATTTATGCACTACAAGTAAACCTTTGTCAGAGAACTAGGCTATAAATAATACTTTCCGTACTAAACATAATAATTTAAACTACTTAATTAATTAAGAGTCACTTTCGAAAAGGATATAGTGATACTTCACGACTAGAATTAGACTATTAACTTTATTTTGAAATGGTATTCCCCTTTGCCTTTAATTTTTTAATTTAAGGTTTTTACCACTTTCAAGTTAAAGTTAAAGCTAATAAGTTAAACTATCAAGTTAGACTGTACTTTTAGTATTCTTATTTCTGTGTGCACTGAGCTAATGTCTGCCACAAGCCCATCAATCCATCCTGGGGCACCTCCGTCCCCCCAGTCGGTTACCAAAATAATCGACTTGATTCCCCAGGTAGGGAAAATAAAACAGACTCTGCACTAGAATTATCTCTCTTGGTTGCAGCCTCTTAAAGTCTTAATAGACCCACAGTCGCTCCACATAATCCACCTGGTTCGCGCGCAGTTAACCCATTTTCAACGCCGCTAACCCATGGATGTCAGCCTCCCATTCCATCCCAGAGTAGAGTCATCTCGTTCGCTTGCTGCTTTTGTCTGAAATTGAAATTATAATGTTAGACCGCAATCACAGCATTGCATATGTAGCAGTTGTGTTTTATGGCTTGTCTAATTTGGTTAACCACAGTTGTTGGTTAGTCGAACACATATTATTACACATTAATATATTAATAGTATTTGCTGAACAGCGAAAACATTTTTATTTAAATATGTATGTGGCTGTGGCTTTTACTTTAGTTTCCCTTTTTAAAGATAAGGGTTATTGACCTTACCATGAGTCCATTTAATTATATCTAATTGCTGTAAATTATAGTGTAGCAATTTTTACTAGTATCCGTCCTAAACTATAGCGAATAAATTATTTTAAGGCGGAGACAGTAACTTACAGCTAGATCATTTATCACGCTCACTTTACGTTGCTTAGTGCATTGCCCTTATTTTACTAAGTTACTAATTATTACCTATAAAAATAAGATATTCCCTTTTCAAAGATTTTAGCGCAGTTCTCAGATTTTTAAACAGAGCATGCATGAAATATTATAGCTTTAAATTAATATTAAGGTGTAAATTAACTTTAACTGATCCGGAAAGTAAATTATAGTTTGCTTATTTCTTACGTTTCTTTTCGAAGTAAATTAAATTACTGGTTAGGTTTACTGCAGTCAGAAACATAACTAAGAATGTTGATCGGAAAGAAATAAGAAATATACAGAAACAACTTTTTTATTTAATAACAAACATAAAACACTCGTTTTTGGTACTTGAGAAAAATGTAGCAACAATATTTTTACTGAAAATTAATAATTAAAACTTCTAGATCTCAAAACTCTTAAGATATTTTTTTAAACATAGTGTTTACCTACCAACTATTTATCTGGAGCTGTTCCTGGTCTTTACCACCAGCTTTCGGGCCGTCATTAATCCTCATTGCTTGTAATTTCTGGCCGAGATTGAATTTGAATATCAAAACGATCTTGTAAATTGCTTCAGAGCCTCTTCCAAAAGCTCGTGTCTTGACATTAGCCAGCAACAGCCTAGAATCACTTTTTCATGGCACACCATATGACCCACATTGGCCACCGCATCCACTGTCGACAGCTCATCATCTCCGGTAATCGTGAGTAGCGGCATAAAACCAGGCATAGACCGAAGACAGAAGAAAGAACGACCCATCATCGATACTCGTACTCTCGTTTGCATCAGCGTCACATCAGCATACATATAACACATAACGTATACGCAGCGTTGGCTGGCATCGATAGCTCAATTCGATCGGTGCCAATGCAATGCGATGCTTCTAACCCAATTCACGGGACATGCTTAGTTTTTTTTTTCAAACATCTGTCGATGGCTGCTTAAGTTCATGCATACACTGAAAAAATAAAAAAGCTGATTAAAATTAACATAATAGTAAGACCTCAACTAAGACTCAACTTTCATCATTAATTAAATTTTTTTAAAACCAATTTAAATAAGGAAAAATATAAATTTAAAGTGCAACATAAGATTAGATTAGATTACTTTTTTTTTTTTTAATTCCTAAGATATTACTAAGATCGTCAATTCATAATTAATTAAAAGTTCCAAAAACAAGTTTAAATTTTCAGACTATTAGATATTAGATTTTTTTTTTTTAAATGATCAGGTTTTATATAAATAAAATTACTTACAGTCTTGTGCTTTATTTTGTTTTTACAAATCCTCACTTGGAAAAGAGCTGCAAAAGAATTTATACCAATTTTTGTAGTGTACCCATTTGTGAGTATATTTATGGGACAAGACTATTAAAAAAGGTTTTACCTACCCATTGTTCACTGACATTTGTCAGCAGCCATTTGGCTTAGCTTTTTGGCCCGGAGTCAAACCACCAATGTGGTGCGGTGGCTCAGCTCTAATGGGACCATGTCCACGGTCCGTGATCCATCTCCGACTCCATCTCCGTCTCCATCGCAGTTGACCCTAATTACATTCAAAGCAAGCTTGTCTGCTTCGGGACACATTGGGTAGACAATGTATTATTGACTGGTGTTATTAATGCCCAACGAAAGCTCAGTTGACACCAACTTTCCGCACGCTAAAATTAAAAAAATGAACACTGTGTATTCAAGTAAAGTTTATAAAGTTGTAGCTCTAAATAAATTACATGAAAAAAATTATCAAGGTCAAATATTTCATATATTTATTCAATTTACAAATACATTGTTAGAATTATGATTTTAAAGATTACTGACACATTACAATTTTATCAACATTAAAATACTAAGTTCTTGAATTTGACATACATTTTTTTAACAGCTAAAGATTCAAGCATGGGTAACTGGTTTTTAATTTAAAAATTACAGCTTATCCATTGATTTTAAAACCGTTTGATTTGAATTAATTTTGGGAGCACAGTGCCGGTAATAAGTCATCACCCATGCGTCTATATGTGGGGCTTTGGAGCCGCTAGATGCAATTTGCTGTGCGTTTAATTGCACCTGTCTGCGTTCGCACGTCGAAAATTAAAAGCAAACAATGGAAAAGCTGGAGTATCGCGGACTTACTTTATTTTACTTTAATAACGGAACCTGCGAGTTGCGAGTTGCGCGTTTGCGGGATGTAAAAGCAAATTCGAAAAGTGCAACGGCAAATTGCAGTGCGCATGCGCGACGATCGCCGCTAAGTAATCCCCCTTCTTCTACATATTTTCCTTTTTACCACTTTATCGACAGCACTTTCATTTTCACGCTCATCTCACCCAACAACAACTCACTCGCTCACTCACAATGGAGCTTATTAATCATATAATTATGTCGGCTTGTGTGTTGGTTGGTTGCCTGATTAATGCGCGTGGTAGAATTAAGTTAGTAAAACGTTGCCATTGTCTGCTGTCGGTTGACGTCTTTTTCTTTTTTTTATGGATGTAAGGGCTTTCTGGGTTCATGGATCTCTCCCTTTGTAAAATTCGGACGCAGCGGGATACGGCTTAAAGATTTGATAGTGAAATGAGCATTCTTTATGTAGAATTTGGAGTGGGAGAACGTACGTTTTGGGAATTTATGGGGAAAATTCCGGGAAAAAGCGCAGCTTGGGAAAAATTCAAATTAGTTTGGTAATAAATAGTGGAGTTCTCAAGTACGAATGGGCACTTAAATATATATTACGTGTTAAATGAGGGAACATCACACGACCATTGCTTGAAGATCATCATTAAAATTTATAGGGGAACTTTGGAAAAACCCGCTTAGAAGAGTTCTAAATGGATGAAGTAAAATTGACTGAAAAAAATGGTTTTAAATGATTGGCTTAGTTGATTGTTGTTGGGGTTTATTTAATGACTTCAGTTAAAAAACATAGCTAAAAATAATTTATTTAAATAAAAAAACATAACCAAACAATTACAATCTTTTTAAAATTTTCAAAACTCTCTAGAAATTATTAAAATTTAGTCATTAAGATATTTTTTAATTATGAACACATTAGTCTGATTTAGGCTAAAGAGAAATTCTAATGGTTGAATACAATTTATTGATGTTTATTAGAAATTCACTTAAGTTTGGGAGTTGGATTCCCTTTTCCATCACATTTTTCTCTTCTAAATCATCTCATTTGGATCTACTCAAACTGAGGCAATGTTAATTGTGCAGCTTTCGGCGATTATCTTTCAATGGCTCTCACGGAGACCCATTAAGCTATATGTATAGCCTCAGCCCGGTTTATAGAAATCCGTCGAAAGAAGAAAAAAAAAGCAACAAAGCGGCCCAAATGAGTTTCATCGGCCGCAGAGCAGATTTAATGGCCCAAACCCATTTAAGGTGGCTTACTACACTTTCGCCCTGCGCACCCAATTTCGTTTATTTTCTTAGCTTTTTCGCAATTATTTTGGAAATTGCAAGCAAATAAAAATTAGTAAGACCTGGCAAAATAAATAAAATAAGGGAAAGAGGCTCGAGGTAGAAGCCCAAGTGGGCAGAGCAATTGTGTGGGAATCTGGAGCAGAAAAATACTTAATGCGGAGTAGAGTGGAGGAGTAGGGAACCTGAACCTGGCCACAAAATGGCACAGAGATCTCCCACAATTTGCACGACACTCTGCCATTCTGGAGACCTAGGCGGCAATAATATTCCGAAACTAACGGGTGTCGCATAAAAATCAAAATTAACTTAAGTACCCCCACAGAATATCTCTGCTTATTATTATTTACTCCTTGTTTTTAGTCACCTTCAGCCAGCACCACACTGGGAAAAATGAATATGAAATTAAATAATATATTTGATTAAAAGGAATATCTAAGTAGTGACTGCTCGATAATTTACTGAAAATGGTTTACCAAAATCATTCAGGTGGGGAAGGATATTAAATTCTTGGTTTTATTTTACTACTACTACTTCACCCTAATAAACACATTTTTTAGTTCGCTTTATTAAGTATCATATGAAAGTTTTATTAAATAGCTTATAAATAACTTTGTTGTTCTTTTACTTTACTGTTCTTTAAAAAATAATATTGGAAGGGTGTGAAGTCTTATTATGAAGTCCACTAAATTATATAGGTAAAAACATTTAAAAAACGACCAAAAATTAAACATGATAATTAACAATTATCTTCCTTATATCATTTTTATTTTATTACTACTTTTGTATTAATTTTCCTCAAGTGCACCATTTCAACTTCACTCTATTCCATTTTCCCATTTTTTTGTTTGCCAACGGTAAATTGAAATACGCAGTTGATTAGCAGGGGGCGGGCCCAAGGGGGCGTGGCTAGTTAGTTGGCCAGTTTCTTCTGGCCGTGACCGCCGTTGTTGTCACTCAGCTTGGGCCAAAACAAAACAAAATCCAAAAGCAAAACGCACGCTGGAATTGGCCGGGCCAGCTAATTTCAAAGGTAAGCGCGTCAAGAACAGTTATGAGCTCCAAGCCAAAATGGAATGACCAGGCTGGGGAATGGGAATGGGTTGGCTAACGCTGGGAATGGGTTGAGGTGAACTGGGACTGGAACCAATGGACCGCCTTGGGATGCAACCAGCCACTCTCGAAAACGAGACAAGCACAAAAAAGAGACTTCAAAATGTGCTCAAATATACGCGATGGCCAACGGCAGGCATGAAACTGGTATTTAAACTTTACAATATAATAACAACGGTGCGATTTTCGCATACCAATTTAAACTTACTTAAAAAACCAATTATTAATTAGTTTGACTTTTCATAACAACAAGTTTACAATATTCGTGAAATAATATAAAAAAATCACTTTTTTTGTTTATATCTTATGTTATTGAATAGTTACATTTATTCAATAATAATAATGTTATTAAATACAAAATAGTTTTTTAACCATAATTTTTACATTAAAATTTTTTAATTTTACAACTTATAAACTTACAAAATCCAAAAACAAATTGTATCAATCTCAAGGAATAAATATTAAAGCTGACAAATATAAAATGTTATAAATAAATTTATTAACGTGATCAGTAATATGTTTCCCACCAACCAAATATACCCTGTTGCACCGAAGTTTAAAGGGTATTTAAAGGAGATTCCAAAAAAGAGCCGATGTTACGCTTGCGACGCATTGCGACACCGAGAATACCATTTGGGATTGGATTGGGAATGGGAATGGGTTTGGGTTGGTTACGGTTACAACAGTTGCTGTTGAAGTAGTTGTTGCAGTTGCCGATGTTGCTGCTGTACTTGAACTTGTACTTGCTGCGGCAACCGTTGCGCTTCAACTGCGTCCATGCATCAAGCTCTCGCTGCGAATTCTGCACGCCGCGGCGTCAGATACAAATACTAAACTTGATAGAGACATAACTTGCATGCAGCGATGCAGGAAATCGGCAGAACAACAACAATAAAAGCAATGGCCAACAGCAGGTGCATATATCAAAGTGCACGGAAAGAATTATTTTTAAATATTTTGTAGATTGGTTTTTTTATTTTCTGGTTAACTATTCTTAATTTGCCAAAAAAATTTGGAAATGCACATAAGCCTCAAAGCATAACTTTCTTTCAAAAACAGTTAACCTTTTGTTTTTAAATTCGTTTAAAAGTACGCTCAAAAACTGCATATGGCAAAAATTCCATAAATAAATACCCACGACAATGTATTAATTCTTACAAGCAAAAGTAACGTCCACAACGTAGGATTAGCCCATATGTTTACATTTTATTTTCATTAAATAGCATAATTATTATTTTTTTTTTATTATTATTATTATTAATATATTTTTTTTGGAAAGCTTGCATTTAAGGTTCATTTTTAATTTTTTTTTATGAACACAATAGTGACTATTTGTACAGTTGAGAAACTTTTTTCTTGGTTCAGGAAAAATATTTCTTAATACAAAAAATCTTTTCTTGGAAAACGAAAAAAAATTGTATGTCAAATTTCTAAAATTTATAGTAAGTTTTATAATAAAGTGCATACAACATTTTTTTCATAGTTACAATATTTTTTTTGCGGTGCTGAACTAAAATCAGGCTTGTGCCTGCTGACTGTGGTTAAAGCCTGGGCCTTTGGATCTGGGCCTTGGCACTTCCACTTGTTATTCTACTTCGGTTCTCCTGTTTAATGCGTGAGGGGAATTCCACGAGAGAGAAGTAGAAAAGAAAATTAACCAAACAGCAGGTTTTTATTTACGCTAAATTATGTTCCGAGCATCTGTAGTTACGCTTTATATAGTCACTGCATAATGGTTACAGTCATGGCAATCCAAGGCGACTTTGTTGGGTACAACAGACCCCCACTCGAATTAAAAGGGCATTTTGCCCTGCCTTGGTGATGTCATCGAGCTATCAAAGAGTTAAAGACCCGTTTCGGAAGAGTAGCTTTTGCACAGACCCATAACCATTCCCAGTTTATTCGCTTGAACTCCGGTGAACTGGTGGGAGAAGCAAGAGATCCCAGGATTGTGAGAACCCTTTTTTTAATATTGCCTAGAATTAAATTTGTTATATCTTTGTTTGAAATTAGAGATTTAAATAACCAGTTA
This sequence comes from Drosophila oshimai, assembly GCA_018150695.1. Classification (NCBI taxonomy): domain Eukaryota; kingdom Metazoa; phylum Arthropoda; class Insecta; order Diptera; family Drosophilidae; genus Drosophila; species Drosophila oshimai. Next base: position 415,792 of record JAECWM010000286.1, read on the forward strand.
AGTTGATTTATCATTAATTATATTTTAAATCCTTTTAAAAGCTTTACATCACCAGTTACCATAACTTTTATGTACACATTCTTTTACTCTACTTTTACTATACTCTACTATACTTTTTACTCTACTCCTTCTTCATTTAAATTTAGCTCCTTTTAAAAACTATCAGTGCTTCTTTACCTTTGTAACCTTTGAGCTAAGCGTTCTATAAAAATATTTAACTACCACCTTAAAAATCACTAAAAGACTAATTATTACAGCAGAGAACAAGACGTAAATATCCAAGTTATTTGCAGCTACAAAGTCCATGTGAACCAGAGGACTCTGGAGGTGAGCAGCTCCATGGTGTCGGATGACGTACTCCGTCCAGAAAATAACCGTTTCCCGAGCACTAGATGGCCTATCTCGGTAGAGGGAGGAAAACGTGGCCACATTCTGCCTGTATTGCGGATTCGATAAGATTTCTTCGATGGCTTGGCGGAACGGCTGCTCCTCCAGGTCTAAAAGGCTTTGGGTAAGGCCAAAGCCATTTCTGACCATTTCAATTGCGTTCCCTGGCTGATCTCCGAAAACGGGTAACGAGAGCATGGGTTTTCCATGATACTGAGACTCTGTGATGCCTCCTTTGCCAGCGTGATTTATAAACAGCTTGATGCTTGGGTGAGCAAGGATATCGTCCTGCGGCAGCCATCGGGAGTACAGAATGTTGTCCGACTTTCCGGGGGTCTTCTCCAGATCCTCCCACTTCCAGATGACTCTCTGCTTCAGTTTCGACAGGACATTGAACATTTTTTGCACTGTATCTGGTTTGATGTGGCTACCCTGCACATTGGAACCCAGACTCAGGAGGATGGCTCCGTCAGTTGCGTTACCTAGGAACTCCTCCAGGCTCTGAGGCAGTGGATCCGGCTTTTCCTTGATGTGTATACCTCCGATTTCGATGGCAGCTGGAACATTTGGTCGAATGGAACCCTCGGTGGCTGCATGAGAAGCGAAGAAGACGAGCGATGTGTTTTTCAGCATTTCGGAGTACTCGGGCATTGTGGGATCGTCGCCAAAGAGTTCTCTGAAAGTAATAATATTTTTATTAAATTTAACAATACTTTTAAAACCAAAATCCAAACTTCTTACTTGTAATAATTGCGATTCCGCTGGTCGATTTGACGAACAAAGATCTGGTAGATAAGGGTGGTAACGAAGCTATCCAAACGCTGTCCAAAGGTCAATCCAATACCCTTCTCCACGGGGTCATAGGGATTACCGATGAGGGAGTTCAGCATTTGACTGGGTGGAATAGGGGCCAGAACGATGACAGGTGCGTTTAACTTCCTGGCAAATCCCACCTGGTAGTCGTTCATAAAATATCCCGAGATTACCAAGTCGAACTTGTTGTCCTTGTTAAGGTACAGATCTTTTACTCGCGGATCCTTCAGGGCATCTGCCATTTTCCTGAGCATGGAGTCCATCTGACCTGACATTCGGAGGACGGTGGTCAGCCGGTTTCCACCATTACTGCTCTTTTGTTTCGCTTCCATTGCGTTGCTCCTTTGCTGGATATCTTCCTTGGTTAGGGGCACTAGAACCACGTGGATATTCTTGTGGGTGACCGGCGTCTCCAGTACCGTGACAACCGTAACGTTGTGTCCTTCTTCGGCCAGCACCTTGGCAGCTGACATGGAGATGATCAGGTGAGAGGGACTTAAGCTCGGAAAGAGTCCCAGGATATTTGCACCCTGGGTTCCATAGATCACAGTGGTTATGACCAGCGTAAGTAACGAAATTCGAACCATTTTGTGTGCTGCTTTTTCTTTGGACTAGCAAGGAAATATGTGCAGCAGGTCTTTATATTGAGTTAGATTAGGTAAACTTGGTGACTTTGGATGACACATTACTTGTTTTTAGGGGGCTTGTTGTGCTAGGTTGCGATAACCCGAGTGGCCATAAAAACCTTTCGCTGTACACGTATTGATAGCAACTGCCTTATCGCGTTTAACATTGTGTTATTCGTTGGTTTTTTAAATAGGTAGGATTCCCATTCGTATCTTATCCATTATAAAATCTACGTCATTAATCAGGCCATTCAAGTTCATGAATGAAAACTACTAAGTGGTTAATTTGAAGGTCAATTAGATTATGAATAAGCAGAGTTCGGCTAAACTTAAACTTAAATTTGGCTTTCTTATATTATTTTCATTACATTTAGTTTTTAAATTATAATTCTGAGATTATTTAATTATTATATAATACAAATAAAAAGGAAGTGATAATGTTGTAGTTAATATAAAAATAAAAGTGGCTAAATGAGCCGATTAAAATATTCTCCAAAAATTGCGCTACTAAAGGGTTGTGTAAAATTAAAATAAATTGTCTAAACAAAATCCCATACTCATCAATCAAAACCTGTCGACAAACTGTGGCCAAAAAATGGTCTTTAACCCCATAACCGCATGAATTCGCCCATTTTTAGGTCCCCCAGTTCGACACCGATTTCTATACCCTCCGCTGGAAACCCCCCCTTGAAGAACCACACATAATTCATAATAATAATCATTAAAAAGTGCGACTGTCATTAGCCCAGAATCTAAAGCTGAGTTCGGAAACAAAGTCCACTGATGATGGCTAAAAACAATGAGCCGCTGTTGTTTTGTTGTCCCATTTTTGTGGTTCTGCCAGATCACGATTGCCCAAAAGATAACCCAGTTTTTAGGTTTGGTTTTGTTTTTGTTTGGGGCCCAAAGGGGAGGAAAGACATTTGGCTGCAATTTGCCGCCAGAATGCAGATCTGCTGGGGATCTGACACAAATCTTGGAGAACTCGAGTTCAGATCGCATCGCAAATAATTAGATGTAAACCGGAGGAGGTGCCCCGGTAATTACCCCTAGAAAATGCTACCCAGCTGCATTTTAACGTTAATAATAACTCCAGAGAGGCCAGAAAAGAAAGAAAAATGATCTCGATATTTGGCAATGGAAATGGAAACTTTCTCGAGGCAGTTTTACTTTCGTCTTCGTCAGCTGCTGCTCGCATTCTAATCCAAGACAGCGGCTGCTCATTAACTGGTTCGGCTGGCTTCTTGGCCAAGATCGTTGGCCTCATTATGCACGGCTCTCCACAACTCCATGACTCCATACCATACCATACTCCCTAGTGTTTCTGCCATGGTGAATGCAGCCCGTTATGCTCGGCCGCCATCTGGGGATCTCGAATCGCTTGAGTCTGGAGAGGAGAGTGCGTTCGAAAAGGGAAACGGAAGCCCAATCCCACAGATTTATGTGTGCCACATGCTAATCAACGTCAAAACGACAGTCCCACTGTGGGTGAAATTTGAAATTTGAGCAACTGCCGCCAGTGGTGGTTGCGGTGGTGCAGCAAGCAGTATAACCTATTGAAATGGGTGAAGGTGAAGGCAAAGGCTTGGACTTGGACTTGCTCTTCAGTTCTTGCAGATTGAAGCAGCACTCACAACAATTTTTGGTTATAGAAATCTTTAGATTTTGGAAAAATGTTGGTGTGTGAAAATCCTTTTGAAATAAATTGTTTTACATTATGAAATATAATATTTCATTACATCATATGTTTTAGCAAAAAACATATTTATTATAATATTTTGATAATATTAAGCATATATGTAAGGTCTCTAAACCAAAACATCTACACCCAAATTGTTTTAAAATATCAAGTACTGAATTGATTGTCTCTTGTCCTTTACGTTGTATTTAAAACCATATTTTTCTTAGTCAAAATATGTAAAAACTAACTGAAAATTATAAAGAGCCTGAAGGTTAAAGCAAGAAAATTAAATATTCAATATTTCAACAAATATGAAGTAAACTTTAGGTGTGGAAAAATTTAAGTTTATATGTAAATTTTACATTTCAACATTATAATTTTCACGTAATATTTCCAGAGAATTGTGTTCGACTTCTTTTTAGTATCACTTTCTATACCATATTGCACATTTTCCCAAGTGTAGTCCATAGCTTGCAGATGAGAAAGTTTATTTATTTAGTATTTTGTTGTTTTCCATTTGGTTTCTTCGCTTTTTGCGCGCGCGATCTTAACGCTCACTTGGTTTTTGTGTTCTAATAATGCAAACAAAAGGCCAGACAAACCTTTTGTTAGTATCTGATGGCGATGATGATGGAAACCCCAACCTAATGGCTTTTCTATGCAAAATTCAGCTAGGCACCGCGTCCAGGCACTTCAATCAGAAAGTCTAAGAACGCCTTTCGCTGGGGTCTCATCCGACTAAAGTTTTTGGTTTGGACTTGGACGTGGTCGTGGACTCAAGAGTCTCCTCTCCATGTTGGGCAACCGGCAACAGTTTTATGTCTTTTGTCGGTTCCCCTTGTTTAATGTTTTATCTGCCGGCTTCCGTTTGAGGCACAAAGGCGGGAAACCCCTTGAAGAACCTCCAGAACCAGAACCCCTTGCAACCTGGAGAACTTTAAACGTGCGGAGTTGACAACAGTTTGTGTGCCACTTTCATGCAAATCGCCGTCTGACGACGAGCTTAACATAACGTCTTAACATAATTTCGTAATTTTGCTTTACGACCAGAAGCGGAGACACACTCGACATTCGTACTCTTGATGGAATCATAAAGAACCTATTTCCGAATTTACGATTGCGAGTATTGTCTGCCAGTCTCTTGATGATGATGATGATGATGATGATGACAGTTGGAACCTACATTTTGGCAAGCTTTTGGAGCGGAAGTGAGAACTTGGCGGAGGAGTGCTTCTATTTTGGGATTGGGAATCGACCCATTGGCTCACATTCGTTTGCAAAGAAACTCATACTTGGCAGTGATTTGTAAACGGAAATCAGACGAGGTTATCCAGTTTTTTATTCAAGTCGTTTACAGCTATAATCTTTGTATTATCTTGTGATTAATAGCATACAGTGGTTTGACCTTTTTATGAGAACTATTGTAGGTTGATGGCTGTATTTAGCCAGCATCAGAATCTTTTTTTAAAATAATTATAATCATTTATCTTGTTGGAACTATTTATAGCCTCCCTAAAAATTAAATAAGTTTTGAACGTAAATAATTTAGAAGGTACTAACAACCGTTTTGCAATTCTACTCCTTTTTTTTTCATCCAATCATAGATACAATAGGCAGTTAAAAACTCATTTGTTCAACTAAAATCTTTTAATCACCATTTATAATTAGATTTTTAAAAAATATTTTATTCAAGCTATATCGACAAATAAACGTAAAAAAATCGTTGTATACCAAAAAGTTTACAGACTAATCTCGCTCTATATTATTTAACCACTTTAACCCTCTTTTAGTCTCCCTTCAAAAATATTTCAAATAATAACCACCAAACGCATTTAGTATTTATAAATAAATATATATTTTGTGGACATAAATAGTTTATACAAAATTCTTAAAGTTAGGAGTCTACAGACTAATCTCGCTCTAAGTTATGAGAAGTGCCTCTGCCCGCTGTCGTCCTTCCTGGTGATCGCAGTTAAAGCTTGGCCAGAGACATAATTATGTAAATCTGAGGATGCTGATCCCCCTGGTACCGTTTGGGGCTTATAATCATAGTTGGAGGAGGAGCAGGAGTCTGGGTAAAGGGGCGTGGCTATGCGCAGTCATCTTCAGCTAAATGGAGATTTCGGTATTCGGTTGTGTTTTTGTGGCATTCAGCAAGACAAGTGGGCATAGGTAATCGTTGGAGGACATGGACGAAGACGAGAAGCAGTCGGTGGTTTTGGATGAGGGGCACCTACAAGGTGCACTGGTACTGTTGCTGCAAAGAACGCGGCAGGTGGGCGGCCAGCGAGGGGGCGGGGCTGCGGGGCAGCGAGGACAGAGATGAAGGTAAAGGTGAGCGGATCCGCTGGCGCTGCAGCAGAACGATGCAAATGCTGATGATTATCACAGATAGCGAAACGGTTACCAGCACGCTGCTCAGATGGGAGCCAATATAACGCAGAACGGCTGCACAGAAAGAAACAAATTTTTGGAAATATTTACAGCATGGTATAATAATATTTGTTTTAATTAAATGTATAACGGTTGTACACTCATAAATTTTAAAAAACAAAATTACACTTAAAGGCCGAAACAATATTATTTCAGGTCAACGAGAGGATTTAGGCTCAAGAGATTAAAAAACAATACAAATAGGCCAAACTTTGTCAGGTTTTGAGATTTAGAAAAATAACCTAATGGGACATGGGATTCTCATTTAAATAAAAAAGTTGAACACCAAAATAACACAGTTTATAAAGGGACCTCACAATTTTTTTTAACTAGTACACATCTCTGAAACCCAAAGCTAAATCTTTTTTTCTCCCTGTAAATAGTTGGATATTAACGACTCACGATTGTCGCTGACAGGCCACTTACCCTCATCCTCATCGCTACCACTGGGTGGTGAGCCCAGCTCCAGTGGCATCCAGGAGTTGTGGGTCTGGTCCACAACCAGTTTGGCGTACTTGGTGCCCACCACAGGCTCCAGACGATGTCCCTCCGCCGGCTCCTCCACCAGGCCATCAACCTCGTTGAGGTTCAAAGCTCTGCCTTGGCCTCTGGCTGGAGCAGAGTGCTCCGTGGTGGACGACTGGGTCTCCTCCACCACCGCTGCCTGCTCCTCGGACTCGGAATTGGAATTGGAATCGGACTCCTTCAGCACCAGCTCCGTCTTGTTGACAAAGCGCATCTGGCGGAGTTCCCTGCCCAAACGCTGATCCTCATCAGGTTCAAAAGGATCATTTGGTTCGTAGGCAGCGGCCACACCGTTCTTTCCCGGTACAGTGAAGCTTGCGCGGACGGTCTGCATGCCCGACTGGTAGCTGCAGACCACCACAAAGCTGAGGTAAAAGAGAGAGTTTTTCTTATGAAATTATATAAAGCTAATACTTGAGTCATTAAGTAATTTTAATTGTCCAAAATGCATTAAATATAATTCAAACTAAAAAAGGGTTAAGTAGTAAATTAATTAATATTTGATAAGTTACCGTCTCGTGCTGTGAGTAAAGATTCCTAGGTTCTCCTGCACCGTTATAAAGGTCTCCACCGTGTTGGTCTCCGGTTTCACCAGGCTCCCACACTCCTTGTGATCGATCCGCATTGTGTACTTGTCCGCCGAGTCGCTGGCATCTCCCTTGATCCCGCAGTTTCCACCATCCACGACGATCCTGCCTCCGAAATACGGACCCGTCTCCACCTCGATCTCCGAGGCGTGGGGCAGACACTGGGTGGCATGAGCGGTGACTAAAAAATATCCAACAATTTATTGACTTCAATATTTATATATATTTCAAAAAAGAAAAATTAGGTCTTTACAACTTTGACTTCGAATTGGTCTTTTAAATGTTGTTGAAAAAAGTTCAGAATTAAAGCTGACCTGAATACAAATCAATTGATTCCCACATTTAACGTTATTTCTACTTAATTAATACACTTTCCCTTTTCCACAACTTGTGAACTTTTTGAATTTAAACGGGTTTTTCCAAGTTTTTAATACTTAAACATTTAAGATTAAGTTAAGGTTTTGCAATTTAATTAACTCAACATCCGTTTAACAAGTTGTAAATAGAAAACAGGAAGTGAAGATAAATATTCATGTTAATAAACATTTACTTACATCCCTTAGTGGGAATGACGATGCTCTGGCCAGGCAGGTGAATGGATCCACTTTCGATCTCGTTCTCGTCATGGAATTCGGCACGGGCATTGAAGCTCCGAGTGCCTCCAACCTGGAGGCGTTTCTGAGCCGCTGGCCGAATGTGGAAACTGTATTTGGTGGCCATGCGCAAGTTGTCCACTGCAGCGGCGAAGTGTTGCACCTGAGGACTACACTCCGAAAAATATAGTAAATATACAAGGCTTTAAATACTTAATTTTAACGATTTTCAACTAAGTTTTGTCAGAAGACATTTCTTAAATTACCTTAAATTACCAAACTTTTAATTTGATTGATTTTACTGAATTGTTTATATCATTTTATATTAAAAATTTATTTGTTTTTGCTTGCAATATTTGTTTAAGAATTAATTTTAAGCAAATAAGAATTTAATTGTTAAAAAATTACTTCCTATGTATTGAAGTTGAAGAACTTTATTAATGAAAATAAAAACAAAACAAAATAAAATTTGTATGACTCGAGTTTGGACTCGATACAATTTTTAAGTACGCAACTCATTTTAAAACTCTTTTTTGAGAGAATCTTATACCACATCCAATATGGAAGAACCACTTACCCTAAGGGATCGTGTTGCTCCTGCTGCTCCTTCTCCTTATCCCCGTGGGACACCTCGGCGGTGGTGCCGTTCACCAGTTTGACGCGACACCGCTGTGGGCCATAGTTCTGCATCTCGCAGTAGAAGATCTGGAATGCCAAAGCCCGGGGCGGTTCCACATCGCCGCTCATATTTGTCGCGCTGTTCACCTGGCCTGCTCTGGAGCTGGGATTGGAGCTGGGACTGGAGCTGTGGCCCGAATCTGTGTCATGGGCCGCCGACGGCACGAATTCAACTTCCCAGGTCAGATTCACCGATTTGTAATTTGGTTCACCGGCAACACCGCGTATCTCTATCGAAGGTTACAAAAGCATGAGCATGGGCAGCGACGTTGGAAACGGGGTTACAGCCAAGATTCGTGGCAGTGGCAGTTAAAGTTTAAGTTGGAGTTGGAGTTGCAGTCGAGGTGCCTGTTGCATGCAAATCAGCTACCATGGTTACTATAAAGACTACAAGACCATAGTCTATAGGAGACTATAAGTTCGGGGGCAAAGAACTCGTTTCCCGCCAGCTTCAGACACGCTTTTGGATTAGTTCTGTTTTTTTTTTGGTGGCTGCCACGGCCACCACTAAGTGGTTGTGTTTCCCACTGGCAGCAGCAGATCTCTAGCAGAAGATCTGCACTCGGCGAAGTGTGCTGCCAGTTGGAGCCACTTCTCCAGCTGCGAGTGATGGAGGATCTGACTCAAAGTGTGACGTGAATTAGCCAAGGGGAGCTGGCAGTTAAGGTGGAATAAAAACTGGACCTGCTGATGATGATGCTGGGCGGGTTGTGGCATGGGACGTGAGGAGGGGCAACTCAAGAACTTGGCCTTCAAGCTGGTGTAAGAAATGTCTTCAAGGGGTTCAGAGGAAGCAGCATTAAATTTCTGAGATCTGGTTCCTTAAATGTGAATAACGTTCATCATTGAAGTGCAATGATGGTGCAACTAGTAAATCTTTCAGAAATTATACTTAAGCCTTACAAATAATTTCTTGAACTTTTTAAAACCATCATTTTATCATTTTTTTAAGTAGATTAGTTGACTATCATCCAAATTAGTTCAGGCCTAAATCAATATTAAATCAAAGAAGTTTAATTTAATAAGTTTGTCGTAATATGTGTACATCATTTGGCAAATTTAAAATAAAATAAAAAAGGAGTTGTTGTTATTCTAAGTTTATTTTCTTTTTGCGTAGTAGAAATTTTTTTACTTTTAGTTTAAGGCAATTTAAATCTTTAAACACCCGAAACAACATTTAAAAAGATGGAAAAGTATTAAATCCTTAAGTTAAATTTATTTTAGTAAAAAAAAACAAACTGTTTAAAACCTTTATTTTTTTATTAGCTTTAAATGTAATCACTTTGATTAAAAGTAAAATTTCTTTAGGTATTCCACCAATTAAATTCGTAGCAATCAAGCCCTAATCAATTACCCATTTATCTCAGCAACGCAAACCCGTAAATTTTCAATTTTCCGTGCCCACTTAGCCCCGATTTCCACGAGATTTCCCAGCTTTGGTGACTTCTTCTCCTTCTGCGTCTTCATCTGAGCCAGAACCTTGCATAATCCGCAATTAGAAATGCCATTTGCCGCAGCTCGCTTGTTTGGATTGCCATGTTGCAGCAGCTTCGATGTTGCAGCTTCGTGTCTCTCTGGCTTTTCCATGCTTTTCCCATGTTGAAATCATTGACACCGATTTTGTGTGGCGGCAGCGGCATTTTTAGGCGAATTTCGCACAGAGAACATGGAAAAGTGAAAATTCTGCGATGGCACAAATTCTGACATCGGGGCTACGGCTGCAGCAACATTGCTGAGCCAAAAGCAAAAAAAAACTGAAAAACTGATTAGAAAATGCCAAGGAAAATGACAGACACTCCAGTAAATCGCTTTGATTTATGGACATTTTGATCTTGGGAAGTTTACCGATGACGGGGCACTTATTTTTCGATGGGTCATATTTTTTGTGAGCTGTCACTGAGCGGTGTTGCATAAGCAAGTTAAAGAAAGGAAGGAAGTCGAAGACTGACTGAGCATCATTAATTTATCATTGCCGCCACCGGGAAGTTCTGTAATCTAATAAAAGATCTGTCCACATCCAATCTGTAGAGATCAATCTTGATCTGTCACCGCCACCTCGATGGTGGTGAAGTAATTGCAGCGCTTTGGCTGATTCGATTAGAGAGATTCGTGTGTTTTCTAGCCAACAATTACTGACTAATGACACTTTTGCTCTCTCAAATGAAAATCTCTGGGCAATTTCCGCTCTGCGGTTCATGGGCGTGGCAGCGCCCCCTTTTCACGGCCAGAAGGAAATGTCGGCACATTTCCCGCGAGTCCACATGATTGGCACACACAGAAAAGTGCAGCAAAAAAACGACTTAGCCGCTGGACAAGTTCGTTGTCTGAGTCGTTCGTTTGCCACCAAGGGCAGACATAGGGAAAACTAGAAAATACCTCAAGGAACATAACTAGGTTCAGGGAAAAAAGAGCTCCGATCGTGACCAAATGCAATTAGCCAGCCTTCGACTGGCAGAGGCAAACAGGGAAATCGACACAGGAAGAAATATTCATTTTGGCTGGATATTTTTTGTGAAAGTGTGACAAAAAGTAAAAACTTTTTAAAAAGGCTTTGAAAAACTAGGATGTATTTGTAAATAGTTATTATTTATACATGCTTATTTTTGCATATTTTGGACTTTTTTAATAAAAAACGGAGGATATTTTTTTTTGTAGTTTGATTTTTTAGGACAAATTTATTTAAGACATTATGACCCTCAAAAATTATTTATGTAATGTTATAAAAACATAAAGATGCTTTCCTCAAAATAAGTAAAAAAGCCTTCGTTTTGATTTTATATTCAACAAGAAAAGAGAAATAAAGTAATTAATATGGTAAAAAGTAAACATTTTTAAAATTTTTTTTTAAAATTACCTACATTATTCCTTTTGAAGGGATTTACATAAAATGAAGTAAAAAAAAAAACAGAACTCAAAATAAAGAAAAGTTAATTAAATTGGATAATTTTAATGTGTGAATAAATCATTACATATTTTATTTAGTTTTTATAATTTATTTACTCTATATGAATTTTAAATAGTAATAGTAAATATTATTTACTGACTGCCCATTTTCAAACAGGGTTATATGATATCATATAAGAATTATACCTAGAATGCAATGGTACATACTATATATGTTCTTTTAGCATTTAAAGTGTTTATTAAATTTTGTTCTGTGTAGCTGACTTGCTTGCAACCGCAGACTTTAACTAGCTGCAACTTCCAACTTCAGCTGGCCCTGCGACTGCCTCAATATATTCCTCGGTTTATAGGACTCACCATATTTGCTACCAGCCTTGGTTTTGGCATTGGCATTGTGGCTGCCAGCAGATGTTGCTGCTGTTGCTGTTTCTGTTGCATTGTTGCTGATGTTCTTGGGGGAAACTGAAGGCAGCAACAGCAACAGGCACAGCAGCAACATGTTGCAGCTGCCGTGGCCTGCCATTGATTTCGTTGACATTATTTTCGGTTGATTTATTTCAGCTTGCTATTTGTTCTCATCAAAATGTGTGTCAGTCGGGAGTTATTGGGAGTCGTGAGGGAAAATGCAAGTGTTTGCTAGGAGGGTCACAAATTGTTGCAGTCTTTATTTATTTTATTTTTCAGTTCGAATTTATGGTTTTGGGTGAGCTCTACGAGAACAATTTTCGCTGATTGCCACACTATTCACTCTATTGTCCACAAATAAATCCCATTTGTCACAGCACAAAAATTTGGCCAACTGCCGCTAGAATCTTTAGCTTCGATTTTCGAATTTTTCCGGCACACGAACCGCTCGCTTTTACCTGTGCCGCGCAACTGATTCAATGGCTTAAAGCCAAGTTAACATCTGGCCAACTCAGATCAGCTGTTGCCACCACAAACGAACCATAACCGAAGTCTAAGCCAAAAACGAACCAATGCCAAGGCCGAAAAGAAAAGCTTTCGCCGGAGAGCTTTTCGCTCTCTCAAACTCTCTCTCTCTCTCTCTGAGGGGAAAATGTGGAAATGTGCTTTTCTTATCAGTGGTCGCTTATCAGTTGACAAACAGCTCGTTGTTGTTGTCGTTTGTTTCCAAAGGCTAAATTAAAAATCCATATATCTGGCCTTTAGCTTTTTCCATAATTAAGGCGGTAAGGTTTCATAAATTTCGTTTTGGCCCCCAAGATGATGATGATCACTTTCCCTTTTCTACGACTTCTTGTGGCCCATTGTCTTGTGGCCTTTTTGTTTTGTTTGGTTTTGGTTTTGGTCTTTGTTGTTGCTCTCCCCAGCTGGCGGCTTTGATTAATGCTTAATCAGCAATATTATTGTTATTAGGTTTCTATAGCGGGCAGCATTTTCATAAATAATTCGCTAGCCGCTTTGTGTTCGGAGCAGTCAATTATAAACTCGAACAAAAAGTTTCTCTGCCACAAAAGATGCGAAAAATAAATAAATAATAAGTAAAGTGCGCAACGAGTGCCATAATGTGTATCTTTAACTATTTGTTTGCACTCATTGCATAATCGAGGGCTTTTGCTGAAGGCAATGGTGCAATACCTATTTTAGGAAATCTTATGGAGACTCCACCTATTGAATTTAAATTAAAAACAAATATAATTGACTTTAGTTTCTTTTTGAAAAATTACCATCCAGGATTTTATGTTACAAATAAAAAAATTAAAAAAATTTGTTTTAATCAAGAATTTTAAATTGTCAGTTGCTAGCGCAATTTAGGCCTACTTATCAAATGATTTAATTGATTGTAATGATCTTAAAACTGTCAACAGTATATGTTTATATCTTTTATTTTTAAATTAAAAATAAAATAATAAATGTATTCGTTTATTAAAGTTATGATTTTGAATTGAAAAAATAAATAAAATGATGTAAATCACGCCTTGTAAAATACACCTTTACAAAAACTAAACTCAATTAATTTCACAAATCCATCCCCAAAATTAATTATTCTAGTTGCAAAATACTACGATCATTAGTCATCAGGAAAGTCCAAACAATTAACATCTTTATTAGAGCTAATTCGCTGCTTATCGCCTGGCTTTTGCTCCTTGATAAAGTTAACCATTTTATGGCATAATTTCCAACGCTTCCGCTCCGAAAAAAAGGTATTAACCCAGTAACACGCATGGTAATTTCCTGCTATATATATGTAGGTCCCTGGCCACCCATTTATATGTTAATTAGACAGGTTAATATATGCGAAGTGACATAAAGCCACTGTGGTGACTATTTTTAGGATGCCAAGGCCAGGGTTTCGTTAACAATTCGGTCCTTTATAAGGTCCTGGCCACCTGTAACGTCATGCTGCCCCAGGGGGCACAGTGAACTATGCCAGAAGTACACACTTACAGGACATCAATAATGAAAAGGGAACGCCCCAAACCATTAGAGTGCCTCGAATCCATCAAGAGTCGTCGGAATCCCAATGCCTCGACAGCACATTCCACTAATTCTGCTAATTAAAAATTTAATGAGGCTCTCAAAACTAAAAATACCGTCGACACGAAGCCCAAACAATTGGAACACCTGTTGGCCGTGTAAAATCCTTCGACGTGTTTCCCATGGGTAAAGGCTAAGGACTTCACCTACGTAGCTACCCGAAAAGGGATTCCGGGGCACAAATTGAAATGTGTTTCCCATCAAATCAGTTAGTCTCCCAGGGCCCCCTGGGGAAAATTGGAGGCCAGCAGCTGCTCTCTGGATTAAAGGGACTCCGAAACCAAACCCGAACCCAAAATCGAAAGCGTTTTTCCCCACACTTTGCCATTAAGTGTATTTTTAGTGTGTGTGCCTGAAAGTAGGCAGCGAATGCCGTTCCTGTGCGGCGCATAATTGAGTGGCGGCCATCATTGTCGTCGCCACAGTAAACTGATTTGCATACCAAGTCCTATTCCTAGTCTCGTTCCCATTCTGGCTTTAACTTGGCACCAGGCTCATGTCATTAGCAGTCTTCGAGCTTTCAGGCCAAGGCGAAGGGGAGTGGCGGGGTGGCGAAATTTACATGCCAACGCGTGACACACGCGGCGTATGCGCAACGTTCTGTGGCAAGTGCTGTCCTTTTGGCTTTTTCCGGTGAAATTTGCACTTCCTGACTAGGAAATTCTATACGGAAATCGTTTTTCTTTCTGTCATTTAATTCAATACACTGCGCAACAAAGTAAAGTAATGTTTATAGATTTTTAGATTTGTTATTCCAAGATAAAAAATAAAGTGCTACGAAATTTGTGGATAACAGAAATAGTATTTTTAATTTGTTATTTTAAAATATATATATATTTGCGATATATTATTAGTTACCAATCGATGCTTTATGACTCAAAAACGTGACCGCAATTTATCCTAAAGCCCTGATAAAAAAACTAAGATAAGTTCATGATTAATTTTATTTATTATTTTTCAGCCATGCTTTTTATAAAATACAATTATAATTGATACGAAACGGAACCATCTTTGATCAAATTTTATTAAATCAGAACTGACAGAAACTGCAAGCTGTTTTAAGCTATCATTGGTCATGTGAAAATTATACACCACGCTTAAACTAAATCAATAAATAATAATCCTTTAACCCTGTCAATTAAGGATTAGTTCTTATTTTGGAGGACCTTTGTTAAATTCTTATTGAGCAGCACTATTGTCGCCTGAGTCCTGTTGTTCTGTCGCCTCCTTTTCGGCCAACTGGCTGTCGAACTGCGTTTGTTTGACTTGCCCCTGCACCTCGCTCCCTGCTCCCTGCTCCTCGATGGCCCACTGCCTGGATTACATGTCTAGGGCACATCAAACAAGCTTACTTACCAATGACCTCGTTAATGACGAACACACAGCACAGGCACTCACGCATTCACATAAAACCGAAACGGGCAACTTTGTGTGCGTTCGCCATGCTGTTGAGTTTACTTTGTAATTTTCGCTTATCAGATTTATTTTTATTTTCATTTTTGATTTTTTGTCAGCTGCTACACAATACAAGCAGGGTGACTGAAAATGTTAGAGAGTTGGATCAACTTTCGTTTGCTCTGTAAAATTAACTCCGCTGCAATTGGTTCTTAAAAGTTTTAAAATGATTCAGTGCCAATAGCCCGAAGCGTTTCTATTTCCGATTTATGTAAACGAGTTTGTTTCAGAAATTATGGTTTTAATTTAAAATACATAGGTTGAACTTTTTATTTTACTTTGTTGATTTTAAAAATTCAGACTAGTACTAAAAATGGATATTTTTTTTTATAAAAAAGGGTGTTGGTTATAAACAATTTAGGTTATGTTTTGAATTAAATTCTGAGTTATAAGAAAACCAAACAGTTAAATTTGAAAATTAAAAAGGTATTTCAATTCTTTATGGTTCACCAAATTAAACGACAATGGCATTAAATAATTTAAGTAAATTAATCTTTACTTAATTAATAATACCTTATTTTAATAAAAAACATTTACTTACCTGAAGATATAAAGGTAGTAGTTATATATGCTTTAAAGTAATAACTATGTTATAATACATTATATAAGACCAATGTGTTTTGTCAATCCTTTCCAGAGTTTCAACCCCAGATAAACCATCCTATCTTAGGCAGGGTATCAGTGACATTACACTATCGTGGAGCACTGCTGACGTAGTCCCCATTCTGGACCCCGTTCCACAGTTAAAGTAATTGCCTAGCCACTGTCGCAATCGCAATAAAAAAGCGCCTGATTGTCAGAGGCTTCCTTTGCTGCTTCGTTCCCAACCCACATCGGTGGTTTAATGAACACCCCACTTCCAATAACTCTGACAATATGTTTGCTCATCAGTGGAGAGCGTCAATGACGATTACCATTGACATCACTCATATTGTAAAGGTACAGTAAAACAAGTGCACATATGTGGCTTTTCGATACTGTATTTATCTCTTCATCATCATATAACCATTAACACATGCTCTAGGTAATTACAGTACACTAAGTTTAGTTAACTATTAATTAATTGGTCGAGCGCTGCTGCTTTGTGTATGTATGGTTTTCTAGGATATCCATTCTCATTCTCAGCCAGTTGAGTTTCTGTGGGTGTTCTCTGTGTTTGTTCTCTGCCCTCCTACGAAAGCAGCCCGAAAGTATGCTATTTCAGCGTATACATTATATTTAAATAATACTTGTGTGTGTGTGTATGTTTGGGTGAGGGTGAGGGTGTGGCTGTGGGTGTGTAACATACATAGAGGTAACTACATATACATAACGAGGAGTATTTGTAAAAAAAAATATAGTTACAAAACTTTGTGGAATCAACGCAAATCAAATTTACATATCAAAGGAATTTTTTGTTACACAACTTAACAGTGAACTACGTGCTAAAAGGTGACCACTAGACTGGCGCTTTAAAGCTGTGTAAATGTACCAGCATGTTGCCACTAAAATTGACCTTGAGTATTATAGATATGGATGAAAAAGTACAAGGGGAGCTTGGTTTTTAAATTTAAAAATTTTTAGACACCATTTGGAACCAAAATAAACAAAATGTATATGTGCATTTTTCAGTGTTACTCGCACTTTCAATTTTAATTGAAAGTTTATCTTATTGCGGAGTAAAAAAATATACAAATAAATTACAATGGATTCCATTATTACAACAGATTTCCAAACTTGAAACATATTGTTCCATTTCTTAGACTCTTTCAAGTGATTTAAAATACCTCGACTGGTTTTTAGCACCCCTGTATAAGTGTTCTTTCTCTCTAATAATCCAAAAATATTTATAACCAAAAAATTGTGCTGCTGTACATTTCACGTAAATTTTTTTAGCACCAGCCTAATGAAATTGATTTGCTACATTTTTGCTTCAGTGTGGGAATTTCTTTTTGTTCGTCGAGACTTTTGTGCCGGTGAATTTTTTCCATCCGCCGGTGATGGCCTCATTTTTTGTTTAAGGTGTAAACTGGAATTTGCTTGCTATCAACTAAAACATTGACTAAGTTTAATTGCACCTACGACTGCAGCCAGCTGGCTCCCCTTTTGCATTTGATCCTGATCCCCCTGTTGATCTTCTCCTAGCTGTGGGTCTTGCTCAGTCGCAGAAGCAGAGGATAGTGGAGATCCTCGTCGTACAAGGCGGAGTCGGCCTTGAGTTGGAGGTGTCGCTGCCAAATGGTCTCATTGTAGCGGGTGGCCAGCTCCACCCGAAAGCCCCTGGCCATGCACTCGTCCTGGAAAACGCTTAGCGTCCTGCCCCTGCGAGGAGCCATAATCAGGGCAGATCCCTCAGGAGCCAGGTAGAACCAGATGGTGTCCACCAGGGCGGACCTGGCCTCATCGAAGAACAGGCAGTCGGCGCACAGGATGAAGTCGAACTTGGCCTGCTCCGCCTGCGACCTTGCACTCCTCTCCTGCCACTTGAGCACCGAGCACTTGGTGTAGCAGCTCAGCTCGTTGAGGCACACGGTCTTCCTTACATTGTCCACAGATATCTCGTTGCCGTCGGTCAGGTGGACGGCATAGGGAGTGGCATACTTGGCCAGCATGAGTCCAGCCAGGGAGGTGAATCCTCCTCCCAGCTCCAGGATCCATTTGCCCCGATACGAGGATACTTCGGACAGAACAAGAGCAGTTAGAGCCTCCTCCGAGGGCCACACGCAGATGTTTCCCGTGTTGTTAAAGCCCATCAAATCACTGGCGGTCAGCTGGCGCTCCATGTGGTGGATGTTCACCGAATACTCCTGGTCGTTCTGCAGCTGCATGCGGTATTTGTACCAGTTCTCCGTCTTCCCCAAGCACTTGAGGCTCACGTGATCCTCGAAGCTGTCCTGGCGCAGCAGATCGAAGCTCTTGAAGCGGCGCACGGAGGCGGTCTGCTCCTCGGCGAACTCGTCGCTGCTGGAGGACACCGTCTCCTCGGAGTCCTTGCGCAGCACCTTGGCCAGAATCTTCCAGCGCTTCTGGGCGGTGTTCTGCATGTTTAGATTGGGAGTGGCCGGTGGTGTGGGTGGCATGCACACCTTCTCCTCCAGAGCCAGATCGTAGCCCATCTCCAGATCCATGTTTCTGTTAATGTCGTGGTTATTGTTGATCACGGTGGTGGTGGGCAGCTCCCCTGTACCCAGTCGACCGTCCAGCGTCATCTTCCGCTGCTCCTGGAGCGCATTCAGAGTGTTGTCTATGTCGTATTGCAGTAGTAACGATATCGTGGCGTTCAGTTGATTTTCCGTCGCCTTTTGTACCAACGCCGCTGACATCTTACTTCAGGCCCTCTTTGTTTTGCTTTCACTGCTCAGTTATTTTCCATTTTCATTTTCTGCCCCTGAAAACAGACAGAGAGTTACAAAATTAGTCAAAGTTTTCCAAAAAAGTTTTCCCCCACGCACTTCGATTTTCCACTCTGCCGCTAGCGCCGTTCTCTCTTTCAGGCCCATTATTTTCCAATTATGAATTTTTAATGGCATTAAAAATGCAAATTATCCGACCAAAAAAATAAAACAAATTGTACCTATAGCTGAAAAATCCAAAGAAAAATCTCTGCCTACGCTTTTTTGGTCGACAAGAAGTCTATGAATATATGTAGACATTGTAGATATCCAAATATTTTATGGGCAACACATTTTGGAGAAAAGCAAGGGTTCGACTTGGGTTTACTGTGTTATTTTTTGGAAAAGAAATATACATTTTTATATTTAATTTAATAAGAATTTTCTGAGGCTGAAACATAAATAATTTTAGTATTTATTTACCTACTTTGCGACGTGTCTTTAAATATAAATTATATTTTTCTTTTTTATATGGAAGTGGCTTTTGATATAATAAGTTGAAAATTCGGCTTTATTTATGTTAAAAGTTTATCAAAAATTTAAAAATAGTATTAAAAGAGCCCAAACTCAATCAAAATACCCAGAGTTCCCAGTAAAATTACAAATTCGCTGTCTTGGCCTTTATTGTTTTGATTGTTGCAAATTTTCACTTTGTATATTTTAAGTTTTTGGCTGGACGTATACGTATAAATTCATCAAATTTAACAAATTTTACAGCTCATAAAAAATGTTAATTGTGCTGACGTGAAAGCCCAGAAAAAAGCAAATGAGTGGGTGGCTTTCCAGCAAAAAGGCCAGCGCATTTCCCATTTTCCATGTATATGGTTGATAAGAGAAGGCGTTCAGTTCCGATTAAAGGTATGTTTTCCCACACACACACACACACATACACCTGGCCATCTGCCAATGACACCTGCTCCGGATTTTTCTGGACCTGGTAATCACTGGCTGAGCAATGGAAATTCAGGGGAATTTATGTGTTTGTCTCTCGGATTTGTTGTTTTGGGGGGCAATGAATTTGCATAATACAGAGTCTGGGGTGAAAGTTTAGTTGTGCTAAATCAGTTTGTAGCTTTAAATGGCCTGATTGTGACAAATTGCTATACTGTTGCAGTTTTCAGTTATTTATCTAAATATAAATTCTAAGAAACATAAGCTATGCAAAGCTACATTGTTAACATGCTTTGAAACTTTGGGTAATATATATTAATGCCGCACCGCCACCGCAAATGCGATAATAATTGCAAATCCAAACATTGACAGGTTGACAAATTAATACGCTTGCAGGTGGCCAAATATTTCGTATAAATATTTTAATTTTAATCAAAGTGTTTGTGTGCTTAAATCCTAATTAGATAGTGGCTTGACATTTATAGCAATTAAAACTGTTTGCAATCAGCAAGCATATTATCAAAATGAATATATATTTAAAACCAATTATAACGGATTTTTATTTAATATTTGATTTAAATAACGTAATCTAACACATTATACATTAATATCATAAATTTAAAGAGATAAATTCCCTACGTCATTGCAAAATCTAGATTTGGTGGTTAAATAAGTTTTAATACAATTTTCCTTTACAACTAATTATAATTTATATTGACATGGACCTAACCATATTATATCAAAATATAATATAATATTTGAGTCAGAATTTCTCAAACGGGCCACCCAAAAATGTTCAACCGCGTTTTAATTTGAAACCCACTTTTTTGCATAGTACTCTCAATATAAAAAAGGTAATTTGAAGGATTTTGGCCAAAAATTTTTTTGCAGGAGATATTGACAATCAAAGTTGTGTTTTTATTCATTTTCCTTTATTTTCTTTTATTTTCTTTTATTTTCAAACATTTATCACAGCCAAGTTTATGGACCGATTTTAGCAAATCCACCGAAAATGGAACCGTCATTGAACACACATTCAGACACATTTTTTTCGGTCGATAAAATTAAAAATTAGGTATTTTTATTTAAGTTTGTTTTTAAAAAAAAAATAAACCACCGTCTTCTGCGCCTTCCACCGAGTTGAAAAAAATCTCAATGATGGTTCCTGTCATTTCCAAAATTAACGCGTTGAGAAAAAAAATGGCCCGCAGTCAATAACAAAGTTTTTGGTACTAGAACGTCTTACAGTGGGGTTTTTACCCCTAAACTGGTAATTATTCAAAAAGTCATTTTTTTATTTTAATAATTTAGTGATACCAAATCAAAAAAGATTAAATTCTTAATCAAAAACAGTTTACAGAAAAATTTTAAGTCAAACCCTAGCTGCATAATGTACATACGATCAAAGTTTCGATTTCGTTCTTAGTTAAAACAGCCACGCTAAAATTTTTCTGTAAACTGGTTTTGATTAAGAATTTAATCTTTTTTGATTTGGTATCACTAAATTATTAAAATAAAAAAATGACTTTTTGAATAATTACCAGTTTAGGGGTAAAAACCCCACTGTAAGACGTTCTAGTACCAAAAACTTTGTTATTGACTGCGGGCCATTTTTTTCTCAACGCGTTAATTTTGGAAATGACAGGAACCATCATTGAGATTTTTTCAACTCGGTGGAAGGCGCAGAAGACGGTGGTTTATTTTTTTTTTTAAAAACAAACTTAAATAAAAATACCTAATTTTTAATTTTATCGACCGAAAAAATGTGTCTAAATGTGTGTTCAATGACGGTTCCATTTTCGGTGGATTTGCTAAAATCGGTCCATAAACTTGGCTGTGATAAATGTTTGAAAATAAAAGAAAATAAAAGAAAATAAAAGAAAATAAAGGAAAATGAATAAAAACACAACTTTGATTGTCAATATCTCCTGCAAAAAAATTTTTTGGCCAAAATCCTTCAAATTACCTTTTTTATATTGAGAGTACTATGCAAAAAAGTTGGTTTCAAATTAAAACGCGGTTGAACATTTTTGGTGGCCCGTTTGAGAAATTCTGACTCATTTACAAAATAATTTTCAGGAAAAAAAACATGATATGTCATTTTGAACTATGTTTTTCTAAAACTAATTTTAATTTATATTAATATGTTAGCATATAATGTTTACAAAATAGTTTTTTTAAGCTATTTAAATATATAATCATAAACAAAGTTAAATAATTTAAGCGTCATGTTTGGATATTAAACATATATTAAACATCAAAAAAGAGCAGCACTCTGCAAGCAGCTCATCAATAATAACCGAATAAAACAGAAACAAGTGAAATTACCAATTCCTTGTCATTTCACGCAGAGTTCTCCATCAGTTCCTTATCAAACATTAACAACTTGGAAGAAGTTACCTCAAACTACTGAGAAACACCACCACCACCGAATCCTGATTGCTGGCCCAATAAAACTTTTTTGGTGCTTAAAGAATGTTGATTTGCATTTGGCTGAGAAGAGAAGAACATGAATATTGAGTAGATTCCTTTTTCTTCCTTTCGAGGATATCTTCTTCGTAAGCCTGCAGCTTTTTGCCTACGGCCAAAGTTTCCCGCTCAAAAACTTCAAGAGAACTTTAAAGTCTGACAATGAAAACCGACAATGTTTACAAAATGCCCTGGAAAATCCCGCTCCAACCTGCCTGTAAAACTTGAGACCAGCGATTAGCTTCACCTGATGGAAAATGTAAGATGGAAAATGGAGTTCATTTGCAAGTTCAATATCGACAACGGCGCGGTTCCTTCAATCGTTGTAAGTTTAAAGTTTTTTACTCAGCTCCAAATTTATCCAATCCAATTCAATTCAATCACTTGAGAAACTGGCTGAAAACAAAAAAAAAAGTAGCCAGAACAAAGAGAGAACAAAAAGGTTTTTCACTTGCCACTCGGCGGAAGAAAAAAAGGGGCGGGCGGTGAAAAACTCGGGAAAAACTGAGAAGTAAGCGAAATGACTGACGTGCGTGTTGGCAACGCAATGTGGCAGAAAGTTGCTACGGGGGTTCCCCTTTTTCCTTGCTTTTCCTTCCGCTTTTCCCCTGAGTTTCCCCCCAATGTCGACGGATCACGCGAGAATTCACAGGACATTCATACTACACAGCCATGTGATGAATACCCATCGCACGCCGCGCTCATTGCTCGCATTAACTCCTATAATTTATTATTTATTGCAATCTACTGTCACCGAAATTTGCTCAGCTTTTCTTTTTATGTTCTCGTGCGGGCTTCATTTTTATGATTATTATTTCGGCTCTGACCTTGAGGGCCAGAAGTGTCAACAAACACACACATGACTTCTGTGTGTACAGACTCACAACTGTGAAAAAAACGAGTTAAAAGATAACGCAGTCAAATTTAATTATGAATGACAGCTTTACGGGGGGTTTTTCTTAGCCAGCAGCGAATTTTTAATATTCCATTAAGATAAGAAGGAAGTTGGGAAGCAGGTGGTAAAGTTTATTAAGACAGCTGAGATTTTTACTTATGATAAGGTTTTTTTATCACTTTTAATTGGATTTAAAATACTTTTTAATATCAGCTTATTTAAAGAAATGATTGCTTATTTTTGTGCCAAAGAAAATCCTTTCCATTTTGATATTTAGTTGTTTTTAAGCGGACTTACTAGGGCTTATTTTATTTTTGTTAAAACACATTATAAATAAAATTGTTTACCTTATTCTTTTTAATTTTTTTAGGTAAAAATGAACATTTCATGGATGTCTGCCAGAAGCTGTCTGGCCAATAAAGCTATTAGTAAAAATTATACATTATATGATGTGAACTGTTTTTCACACGGTTTAGCTGAACCATTAATCATCATAATTATTCCATACTGTACGCAGTAATTACCTTTTGGCACTCAGGGCGTATGCGTAATCATGAAAAAAACGTTCAAAACGTTTCCTATACTAAATATATACTTAGTTTATACTATGCTATTTCTGAATTCTTGAATGCGTGAATTAAAATAGCCCCTGTTTATACTAGACGAATGCATGTATTCATGTCAGCGAGTTGAAGTGTAATTTGGAAAAAGTATAATCCGTTCACACAATTTGTACTGTTCCCTTTTATCAGGTTAGTGGCTGATTTTTGAATATGAAAGTTTCTCGAGCGTCTTAAACTTTTATTAGCGCACATAATCCCCATCGATTTACGAGCAACTAACTGTCTGAGCCATCTCTCTCTCTCTATAAGTAAGTATTTAAATTTATCCCTCAGATTTGTTTACTGTTTACAGGCGTAAGTTGATTTCGAGTGAACTTTTTTTTTGACTGTGGGGTATTTATAAATGGGTTGAGGTTTAATTTACGCTCGCATCTGCCTTTATGGTGCATCTCCTCCTCCATTTAATGCCCATTCCCATTCACACAATCCTCGGGCGAGTTCAAGTAAGTGCAAAAATGTAAATAAAAATTCAATTTTCTTCCGCCTTGCTCGCAGAGGGTGTCCGAATAAAATATTAATTAAATTATTTGCATAGCACACGGCCTCGGTCGTCGGTCCTCGGTCCACCACCCCGCCCCCTTGGCTGTCCAGAAACATTTCCGGTTTAAGCGGAAGTGGCCGGGGCGAGTGTCGCCTCCCATTTTTATTGCCCGTCACTCACTCACATTTTCCTTTTGCTTGTGGGGCTTGGCTAAGATAATATTTGACGCTGGGGAAGAGTGGGTGTTTTAGTGGGTGGTGGTGCTACATAGTAGTTACTATAAAAGTGGATTGGGAAAATGGGAAAATTGGGGGGGGGACCTTTGAACCGAGGTGAGTGACATTCACGGAAAGTTCAAGGGGAATTCCCCGATCTGCTGCACTGTGCTGCACAAATAGTGTGATTAATATGGTCAATAATGACGGACTGACCACAAAGAGTGAGTTGCCAGAATGTTGCTTTCGAGGGAATTTCGAATTCTATAGACCACTATAGTGGTTTATTGATTTGATTTATGGGTCACTTTTACAGCTGGACAGGGAAAAGCAGAGAGATAAACTTTAACAAAAGCAGTCATAGTTTTTTGTATACATTTCTTTAAGCGCTTTTAAAGTTTAAACAACAAATTTACTTAAAAGCTTCAAAAAGGGGATTTTAAAGTAAGCCAAGAAAGTTGGTTATTTTAAATGACAACCAACAAGAGAAACAGTCTTATCCATTAAAAAAGTTGGGAAAGTTTATAAAAAGTTACAAAATACAGTTGGTTCAAGAGAATATGGAATAATAGTTTTTAAATCCAGATAATTAATTACAAAAGTGAAAAGTTAGCTAAGTTTTTGCTTAATGCTTTCCTTAAACAAGTGGAGAAAATACTAAAGCTTTCAGTACAATCTTTCTTATTAAATTAAGATTTTCTTTACTTAAAATAAATAAGAATTTACTGAAGGTTTCAGTATTTTCTTGAGTATTCAGTCATCACATACAATGTATATATTAGCAAATCTTGCATAATATTCTTAGCATCTGGGATTGTCGCCCCAGAATTTTTGATCCCCTTTTTGTTTTTTGGCATTTTGCAAGTTATTCGGAAATTGTGATAACAATTTAAGCCACGTACAGCTGGAAAATTTACATATTATGCCAGGACCGTATGCTAAGTCCTTCTTGCTTTTCCTTTACATTTTCCCCTTCCCCTTTTCACTTCTCCATATGACAACACAATTTTCTTGTGTGCACATGCAAAAAGCGCAAATATGTAAAACATTTTGCAGAAATAACTGAAAGTCGCCAAGTTGCCAAATGGATAGAGAGGAACCTTGGGTGTTCGACTCTTTTCCGAAAGGGGAGAAGAAATTGTATTATCTACTCAAGGAATTGACCTCACTGGGGAGTCTGCACTGGGGGTCATGTCGATGTCCTTTCCTTTGTCTTTGGAGTCTGGGCCTGGATAGATAAAACGTTCTCGCAGTCATTGCAGAGGCTCTTAATTATCGACAAACATTTTTGGCAGGCACCATAATTTAAAAATAACAGGCTCCAAGAAAGGACAACCTTGATAAGGACCAAGGACACAGCACATCGTTAGCAGCTGACATTAACACAACAAATCCAGCAAAAAAAAGAAAAAGAAAAGGAAACAGAATTTCTAGTTAATCCACTTAAGCTGTCTGCTCCCTCAAAAAAAAAGGACTCACAGGGAAATAGGACACGCTTGGGCAATTAGGGAACACTGTTTAGCAATGAAAGGCAACAAATCATATTTAGCAAATGCCCAAAAACTGGAAAATTAAATTCCGTCTTGTTTCATTCACAAACAAAAAAAAAATAGACGCATCAATAAATAAACAGGCAAATAGTTTGCGCCATAAACATGCACACAAACATGGCACACACAAAAGTTGGCCAACACACCAGAGGCCAAATAGACATTGTGCTTCTATATGAGTATGGCTATATCTGCATGTACAGTGTATACTGTACAGTGTACACTGTACACATATGGATGTATTCCATACGAATATTGTCATGGAGACAACTCTCGCTTCAACTGGCAACTCAGTCAAATGTCTGGAGCTCCTCTCATCGCTGCGGGAAGAGGAACAGAGTTGTCGGGTTTTTAATAGGATAAAAGACAGTTTTAGCTGGGTTAAAGGTTAAATACCTTAATTAATCTTTTACATAAAACTGTTTATATCATGTTAGTTTATAAGGTCTAATTAAAATTTAATATTTTACATATATTGATTACTAAAGAATTTTAAATTTAAGTATAAGGATTGTATCTTTCTTTGTTGTCAGTCTTAATTACTTCTTTATCAGTTTTTATCCATAAAATTTATTGTTATTATACCTTATTATTTAAATTCAATTTAACAAAAAAAACATTTTTAAACAAAAGACAATGAGACAGTAACTTACTAAATTATAAATGCTTTTTTTAAAATGTAATGTCATTAAAATTAAAATTTTTAGTTTCCTGTTCTACTTATACTGAAATCAATTTTTTTTAAATAATATTTTTAATTAAATTAATATAAAGTTCCAAAAACAACAAACATATTTTTAGCTGAAAAAAAGCTATGTAAATCGCACTGACGAGGACGAAGGGACATGGACTCATGGCACATGCTAACATCGTACATGGACACTCTGCCAGCTCTATAAATAGTCGACAGAAGGGGGAGTGGCTGTGGGCGGGGCAGTAGGAGGAGGAGAAGGAAGAGGAGGAGGAATACCCGGCAGGTAAGGTATCTCGCCTCAGGTGCATCACACGCCGCCAGTCAGGCAAAAATGTGACGTGTGTCTATGCTGAACTGGCGCTGGGATTCTGGTTAAAGTTCTGCATACATGTGGACATGTGGATTCTCGGGGATGAGAGTTTCAGTTCAGTTCGGTTTTTTGCTGGAAATGTTGCCTTCCCCTTAATGGGTCAACGGTAAATATACTAATTTGTTTACTGCCAAAAGGGAGGCGGAGGCGGAGGAGGTCTTTGCGGGATTAAACTAATGACACATTTTGTGTGTTGACCTAAAAGCAAATATTTTTTGTAATTACACAAGAAGGTTGAAAAGTCAGTCATTTCAAGGGGACAAAAGTTTTAAAAATTTCAAGGAAATGTTTAAGCTTTAGCTTTTGTTGCATTGAAAAACTACAGTTTTGGACCTACGATTTTTCTTGTTGATAAACTTTGTTACGACTTTACGAAGGATCATTTTTCGAGTCCAACAAGGTATAGTTAAAAATTATTGTAAAGTAATATAAGTTCTCTGATTTAATAAAAAATCTATATAATTTTTTTGCTGGCCAGCTTAAATTAAACTAACCGGTAAAAAAAATTGTACTGCTTTTCATGACACCCTGTTAGTAATATACATATTTTAATTTGTGTACTACAAGGTATAAAACTTTCGATACCCTCCACAAAGGACCCCACTTAAGTACTCTACTGTCGCAGTTGAGGAGGCCAAAGGATGCCAATCTAGAGTTAGGGACTTCCCCTGCGAGCCACATAAGTGGTCCTTTGCCTTTGGATAAAGTTGGGGAAGGGGATGTCTGCTGGGGAGGAATGTGGGTATGGGCATGTTGGTGGGGGAGCCAGAGCCAGAGCCTGAGCCTGCCTAAATGCTTTCATCACTCAGCTGGAAGGGCACACACGCTCCACTGGCCGCACGCACAGCTTCCACAACCAGTTCTCCAGCCCTCCAGATCCCCTTCAACCTCCAATCTTTTACCAGGGATTCCGGATTCCAGAGAATTGGCCAATGTAAACATCAGTCAAATGTGGGGGCGGCTGAAGGGTCACATCCAGATCTCCCATTGACCACTGGAGTGGCATAAACTGTTACTTTAACTGAGAGTATGTTTGCTAAGCAAACCTGCTGGTTCTCCGCTTTATTGACAAATGATTGACTGCCAGGACTTATCTCCATTGTGAGTGACAGTTAACTTGGTTAACTCATATGTTATGATTGAGTCTTCAATCCGCTGGAATTTCAGACTCCAACATTGCTGTCAATGTTCATTATGTATTAGGAAATTGGTTTATTTATAGAAAATCATTTCAGCTGTCTGCGATAATTTGAAGGTAATCGACTGATATTCAATCTTGATAATTCCAATTGAATTATCACCACTTCGGATTTTAATTTGTGGCAAATAAATTGATTTTAAACCCACATTATGAGAAGTGTACAAGTGCTGTGAAGCATTATTAATTTCTTAAAAAAATGTGTTGTTTGTGGGATTTAAATGTATAAATAAAAGCACTTTGCTGAGCTTTGAAAAAATCTTTTTTTTGGTGGGTAAACAATGTTTATAAAGCTTTTAAAGGTTTAAGGACTATGTGCTTTTATTAATAAGGTTAATTTATTATGAAAAATTTATAAGAACACATTTCGTGTTTTATTTTATAAATCAATCATAGTAGAGGCAATCATCTTTTGCATCTGCAATAGTTCAAATAGCCATCCATCCATGCAGCCATTATGTGTTCTATTCCAACAGACAAACAACCAACATTGGCCTCGCAACCATAAATCTCTCAATTGGAAAATATCTATAGGTACGTATGTGCTGAAAAACAAAACTTTTCCATAAATCAAATCACAATACAGAAATCTTTGCCCATTGAGGTTTGCTGCTGAGCTGAGCCCATTCATTGCACAATTGCAATTCAATTTATATTCTGCCTCTCCTGGTTTTGTGTTGTGGAAAATAAAATAAAAATAAAATAATATGAAAATGCATATATGCACACGGGATATTTTCTAATGAACTTTGACACATGGGAGTCGGGGGGTGTCCATGTGACCCCCACTGAATCGCGTGTCCGTGTCACAAGTCGAAAGTCAAGAGGAAAAGGAAAAGGCAGCGGGAAAAACACAATGCCCTGAGCTGCAATGAATGAAAAATCAGCTTGACGCATGCAACTTTTTTTTTGCTTTTTTATTTTTTATATTTTTACTGCGAAGTGCCCTGTGGGCCAGCTAAAATGAACTAAACTGACTGATGGACTGACTAACTGATGGACTGACTAGCTGACAGACTGCTGCAGAATCAAAGTCATAAGTCCCAACAAAAGCTAATGTTTGTACTTGGAATCGAAGACTTTATGCTTCTCAATTCACTTTCATCGCACCCTCCAGAGAGGCAAAATAAATGTATTTATGTTTATTTTGCGATTATCATCAGATATGTTGACGGCACTCTCTTGAGAATGCAAACACAAGTGGCTTCTCACACACAATCGAAATGTGAAAAATATGCAGAAATTCAAGGGGGTGGCACTGGAAATTCCCTTTCTTATTTTGATCGTTTGGGAACCTCAGTTTGCTGTATACATTTAATATCTTTTAAATTGTTGGGAGAATTGTTCTGTGTTGAAAGTTATGAAATGTTGGGATATTATATATAATATCATAACCAACAATGACCTCGAGTTATGTAGTTTAGCTACGATTGGTATATAATTTAAAATGTACTAAAAATAAAACAAGCATAAAAGGTTTGTTGATATTTTATTTGTAGATTCCTACTCTTACTATTTTATAGCTCATTTTCATTATGTTTTATTAGCAACAGCAATTACAAAAATAATAAATTTATTTATCAGTTTTGTACAACATATTTGTATATAAATACAATATTTTTTTATGACTAAATTATATCCACCTCAACCTTTTTAAGGTAAAGGTATATTTTTTACACAACATTATATAATATAAAACTGTTACTACTTTGAGCAAATGTAAACAGTTTTAATTAACTAAATACTTTGTATTTTAAATACATTTGATATTGTTTACCAACGAATCATTACTACAATTTGTGTACTGTGCGAAGTTTATTTTAAAAACACATCGTATACAGATTTAATTGCATGTTGATGGGTGTACTTTAAAACATTTATGTCATAAATTGCATGGCATGCACAATATTCTACTTATAAAGTAAACAAGTCTGTGACACCATAACCAAAGTATATTTGGTAACCCATCTTCCTAACCAATATGCCCAATTTTACGGAAAGGGTAGCTGCAGAAAGGCGGGCTTATCGCGAAATCACTACCAACTGCAGCGAAAATAGTTAGTTGGTTCGTTAGTTGATTATTTCACGTCCTGCCACCGTTTCGCTCCCGTTCGGCCAACGTTTTTTTTTGTTTTGTGGTCACCACTGCAGCTGCTATTGTTATTGTTGCTTATCGCGGCGCTTAATGGGTCACTGCATTTGAGCGAAAATTTTCGAGCTGACGCGGCGTATGCGTAATTCCCCAGGATTACGTATACCACTAGATCCTCCACTTTTGTGAACCCTCACGCAGCCGGGCTCACATTATGCAAACTTGGCAATAAAAATTCAATTAAGCTACAAGGACGAGCTGTCAAGTGGGTGAAAAGAGGAGGAGGGGCCTTAGACTTTGCCGATAAATCACAAAATTTTAGTAATGGGCCGGGGGCTGCCTCTGCCTCTGCCTGCTGCAACAATAACAAATTGTGACATGCTGTGCTGCTGCCGCTTACGACTTTGATGCACGTTTTAATTATAATTTTGACGCCAACTGTTTAAACACAGAAACTCACTAACACACACACACGCAACGATAAGAGAACAAAAACAACAACTTGCACTAATTGTTTGCCTTCAGTGGAAAAGGGGGAGGGGGGATGGAAAAGCGTAGAGGAAAATGCAAAGTGCCACATGTGTGCGGAAAACACAAAGGACTTAGGACTCAGAAGCCAGGACCAGCGGGACAATGGCCAGAGCACATGCACAGACGTTCCCACTCCACTCAGAAGCATTCAGAACATGGTCAGCACAAGTCACGAAACCATCAAAAAGTCAAGAAATTACACACAACAAAAATGTAGTAAAAAGCCAAAGGTTAGATCAAATCTCAGTTAAAATTCCATTTAAATCTGATAAATAAATTTAATGATTTAAAAGGTTAGGTGCGTCAGTTGGCACTCCCTTTTTGGCTTTTAGAATTTTGTTTTGGTTTTACCTTATGAAATGGTAACTATTATATGTACTCATACATTATTATTTTGATATTTAAAAATAATAGAAAAAAGTATGGACAACCATTAGAAACATTTTGTTATTGGTGTGAATCCAACCTATGAATCTCTTTCTTATGCTTTATTAAATGTATTTTTCATTTTTTTGCACTTGTAAAATATTAATATTTTAATAAAATACTTGACAAAAAAAGCCTACAGCCCACACTTATATGTTAAATTCCCTAGATATGTTTCTTTTTAACCTGTTTTTTTGTATTATCTTTAATTATACATTTGTATTATTATTATATTGTAGTTGTCTTATATTATGCTTGATGTTAAAATAACTTCTTGCATAAAACACAAACATACATAAGTTTTTATAATATCTTTAAAGCTTTTTAATATAATGAATGCAACAATTATTTTGTCTGTTAACAGTTATAATACAAAAGTATAAAATATGCAAAAAGGAATGATCCCACAGGGCAAAGTTATTGAATGTTATCAAATTCAATAGATAACCATTTACACGTACTAAGTTGAGTATTGTTTGTATATTATCGTAAATGATTTCGTTTTCACAAACACACAAAAACTGCTTAATCAACTAATTTATGAAAATGAAAATGTGGTCAAATAAAAATGTTCAGTTGGCATGATAAACCCTTTTTCAATTGCTCACTTCAATGATTCACTTACTGATTATAGATAAATCAAACAAATCAAGGGGTATAAGTTTAACTTAAAATATAACTATACAAAATCCAGTTCAAATTTAATAAATTTTTTTTGAGAACTTGTATAATAATAAAAAATAGGGTTATAAATTTATTTAATTGTTTGTGGAAAACCTTAATTTTGTTCTGCTATTTTAAAACATTTGCTTAAATTAAAAGTAATTTTATTTAAAACCATTTAATCTTTGCTTTTATATGAACGTTAAATCGAAATAATAGATTTTTTTCTGAAGTCCCTCTTAAGCTTTAGCTCAGCTGACGAACTATATTTTTCTCTGAGTGTCCAAAGAAGGCAAAAGGCGCAACTTTTCCACATGTGACCGTCTGTGAATAAATGAGAGTGTTTTTGGCGACGGCGACGGCTTGTGGCATGTGCCATGTGCCCCGAATCGATGGATGGCCAGGAGGACAGAGGGTTCTGTGAGGAGAGTGTGTGTTAGATTTATAGCCCCAAAGCTATGGATACCCCGGGCTGAATAAGCGGTACTCAATTAATACTCATCAGTATTATCGTCAGTATCATTAGTGCCACTTGCAGTGCAGGAAAGGCCAAAATACAAGGACAAGACAGTCGAACACGTGCATCTGGGCAATTGTTTTTGCCCCACTGAAACTAAGAGGACACAATACCTCCTTTTTACCCATTCCAGTAGCCAATTCAGCTCTCAATCAGGGCCCAAAGACGTCTTCTTCTTCAGCTCATCAATAAATCGGTAGCCATAAATCTCCTTCAAGTGTTCGCCTCATCATCAACAGACATTTTTTTTATGCCGCTCCTGAACTTTAAACAAAATAAATAGAAAACGAGCTTCTCTCGTTCTCGTTTTTATGGCAGAGTGAAAATTTAATGCGACATTTGACTTTAATTAGGCCATAAAATGGCAAACTACAAACGTTAAGCGGTGGCCAAACTCAAACTCAAAACCAAACTCAAGTTCAAGGAGTAAATAAACCAAGAAGAGCCACAGTAAGGAGCGGAAAATGGAAAAGTTGACCAAATGGGAAAAGCCTGCGAATCACTGGGCGTAAATTAAATGTAATTGAAAGCGATTGACAAATAGAATTGGGGATTGGCGGGGCGAAAGGGAATTGCAATTGGCATTGCTCTAAGCTCAATTGAACTTTGAGCCCGGTTCAAGATATTTGCAGTGAATTGAAAACGAATTACTTATTTATGGTCAATGAAAACTTGACGAAAAGCTTAGGTTCAGTTGAGTAGAAGTAAACTAAATTAGTGAGAACCGATTTTTAGAAGATAATTAGTAGAACAATGGGAAATTATTTTACATGCAAATCTTGAGAATTTGTAAATGAAAATGTTTGTAAATTGTACGTAGATTTAAAATTTAATTGGTTGGCAATGCGAAATAAAATTGCAATTATTAATTAATGGAAATCGAAAACTTTAATTAAATGTACAAACTTATGCAAAAGGTAAATACTGAGAGCTGCTGTAAAAAAGGCAGAATAACTTTTATATCAATTCCAAATTTTTAAATTTTTTATTATTTATAAAAATTTCTGTAAATTATTAATATTTTAAGAGGGTTTTTATATTTAAAAGTAACCTTCATAAGTATGTACAAATATGTAAACTGGTTTGTTCTTCTAAATTCGTAAAAATAATATAAAATGAAAATGTAAGAAATGTTTTTACATTTACTTAACAGGTTGTAAGAATTTAAAAACACCAAAAAAGATTTATGGTTAAATGTAAAAAATTTTTGCTTTTGATCTCGAAGATAAAACAAGATACAAGTGACTCAAATATTCACAAAAAAATATTATATATGCAATATTGTCATATGCACTTTTCTGCGTTTCCAATACCCCCCCTGAAGATCTCTCTCAAAATTCACCTGAGTGGCAAACTTTGACGAAATGAACTTTTTGATGCAACCTTTGGCAAGTATTAACCTTAGAGTTTGAAAGTCTGCATTGACCTTTGCGAGGACTTTGGCTAGCAGTCAGGAAAACAAAAGTGGGCTATGTAGTTTCCATTTCCGGCAACTGGGAATTCTGCAGAGGAAAAATATTTATTTTTACCACGGCGACCTTCGGCTCGGCTTAGTCAAAAGTCGACGGGAGTTAGATAAGTTATATTATGTTTGCTTTTGCTATTGATATGAGTTCGGCCTTTGTGCGTGTGTAAGATAAGTCCTAACTTATGATTGGAAATATTCAAAAATCAAATTCCAATCTATTCGGTTGCCATGCACAATGATTTTCCGGGAATGGAAACCTTTCAAAACAAATCCAAACACAGCTAATAACACATTTTCGTAAAACTTGATGAACAGCGAGAACACAAAATTTACAATTACAAAATGTTTACAAGAAAGATTTCCAAAAACATTTACCAGTCAAAAATGTTGTTGGCGAGGCAATTAAGTTGAAACAAACTCCCAAGTGGTTAAGATATGTTTTCTTTTGATAAATGTATTTAATGCTCAGCATTTAACACATATTTAATCATTTAAGTGTAACTTTTCATTCACGAAATGCTTGGCATTTATGCTATTTTCCTTTGATGCTTATTTTTTTTGTAACAATTTTTTCAGACCACGCACAATAATTTCACGCAAAATACGCGTTGAAAGCGACACAAACAACAAATAATAATAATAGCAGCAGCTGGAGGAAATTTGCGTTTTCCGACCGGCCAACGTTGCGTATGAGCGACGACGACAAACTGAGGCAGAAATTTCAAATTGAAATCTGAAAGAGCGAACCGCATCGAACATGTTGCCTGGCATGACGAATCCACTGCGAACATGTTGTAAGTGGGTGGGTGGGTGGTGAGGGGGCTGCTGTTGGCTTATCACTAAAAATTAAGACAAAGATGTAACGCACTACAAACAAAACGAAGCAAGACAACAAAACGAGTTGCGGTTCGCTCTAAATGGTTCGTCGTCGGCAGGGGTAGGGGTTAAGGGTTAAGGTTAGGGGGATCCAGAGGGTTAAGCGGTTGCAGGCTATTTCAGCGGCTCGAAAAACAATTTAAACCACAATCGCGGTTGGTCGCAGATTGCTGTTTACTTTTCAAGAAATTAAACGAGAATCCCTGGAAATCCACGGGAATAATTTTTGGCCAGCTTTGAAAATAAATATAAATCTATTAAAAAATAATGGAATGTTAAGAGAAAGTTATTTTAATTAAAGAAATATTCAATTTTATTGTTTTACAAGAATATACTTTTTGCTCAGCATAGCAATTTAAGGTAATTAAGGTATAAAAAAAGTTTTTAATTTGAATAAAGGAACGCTAACAGAACAATTTTAAATTAAAGTATCTTTATCACATGTTGTACACGTGTTTTACAAAGTCCCTTTGAAAGCGATGTTATAAATAGTTTATGCATGTGGAACTTTGCGCAATTAAAGCATAATATTTGCCTGGAATAATTGCCTCCCTAAATGAAATATATAAGGAAAAATCTTTGTAAGAAAAGCAAGACGTTTTAAAGGTATCACTCGATTATTCCCCTACAAATTTGAGTATGACAAAATTTGGAAATGAACAGTAAATAACCATGACAAAAAAAAATTGTAAAAAAATGTTTTCTAATAAAATTGACACTTTTTATTGCATGATAGCTGTGTTATTGAAAGCGGATCAAAATTTAGAGTTTGTTGTAGTAATTATTGTTTACACTTAACTTATTTTTAAATGGCCTTGTGAACGCATATTTATACAAGTGTATAACAAAGTAAATGGGACTTAAAAGGACCAGATAAAAAGATGACACTCCCTCTTTGGGTAAGATTAACAAAACAATTTAATAAGCACTGGCTTTAAGTTAGTTGATTTTTTACATTAAACAAAGCAAACTTATAAGCTTAAAACTACTAAGAATATGCTAATAATTTCCCCCAACCTGCTGCCAAAGATGTGATAATGCATCTCTTGTTACCAATTTCAGCTTATTTGCTAATGGCAGTGAGCGAAGCTGGGGGAAATTAGGGAAATCAGGGAAGTGGAAAAGCAAAAGGGGCGGTGGGAGTGCCAAGATTGCGTGGGTTTCCTCTCTGACGTGTTGATATCTCTCTTTTTTCTGGCCAAGTTCTTATGCGTTACTTGGCTTTTGTTGCCTCTAAATGATTTTCCATTTGCACATTTCACGCGTCCAAACGTTTGCCTTGTTTTTGTTCTTGCCGCTGGCTAGAAAATCGCGTTCATTCATAAAAAAGAAGGTGAACACGCTTGTGGGCGTCGGGAAAGCATCGGGAAAGCGTCGAGCGATGAGCGTGGAAAACGGAAAAGCGGAAAACAATAAAACGCGAAAGGCAGCGACGCGACGTCGACGTCGGCAGACCAGACAAGCAGGCGTGCTAAGTGAAAATGGAGGGGGTGGTGGTGAAAATGCGGGGGAAATTCTAGAATTGTAGGCGGTGGTGGAAAGCGGGGGGTCGAAGTCCCAAAGTTTTTTTAGACGTTCGCAATTTTCGCTCTCATTGTTGTTGTAGTTGCGTCTCTTACTTTTCGCTTTATTTATATTAATACACAACGCATTCGTATCAATGAGTGTGTTTTTCGTTCTTGGGCTTGGGAAATCTTTCCCAATGTCTCTCTGTGTGTGTGCGCCTTCTTTTTATTTATTTTCTTTTTATTCAACGCGTCTGAGAACAAAACACAAAGCGAACAAAAAAATTAATGCCACATATTTGTTACTTTTTACAACAAACACAACCGAAGGAACAAAAGGAAATGTTCAAACAACAGGACCGGAAAAAAGAAAAAGGAAAAGGACTCCGAGCTCAACGGAAGAACCGTTATCTACACTTGACAAAATTTAAAATTTTTTATAACCTTATTATTTTTTTTTAAAACCTCAAATTATATCCTCTTAAATTCAAGTTAAGTAAGGTTAACGCATGGGTTACTCATTTCCTTTAAGATGTTGGGATTCTTTTCTTAAAAATTTTTAGAAGTCTTAGCTTGTGACTTAAAAATGCTCATGCTCAGTTTTTTTTTTACCAAATTGTTTTGAAATACTTTATTTAGGATGTTAGGATTCTCATTTCAAAAAATTGTTTTTTCTTTGACCAATTTACCTTTAAACTGTCTTTATCTATATTTTCTACAATTGTATTTAGCTAACTTATATCACTGCAATTTAACTTAATTACACTGATTTTAATGTAGGCATTTCAATTTTTTTTTAATCTAATTTTGAAATCAACTTTTTGTTAAGTGTCCATATAAAAGAAGGTACCCTCCCAAAATCTATTTTTTAGGCATTTGTTTGCTTTGTCTTTTTTTTGCCAGTGGAAAAAAGGCAAAAAAAAAGGAGGGAAAATGTCAACCCCAATAAGAGGAAGAACGAGCTGCTAGTCGATAAGGTCGTCCAAATCAAAACACACAAAGAATCGGGTTAGAATTGTGAGGGAAAAAAAAAGAAAAGAACATAAAATGGAGGAGCAGGAGGTTCCCCAAAGCCAGGATAAGCTCTAATTCCCGGCAGGAGCCTGATTTTGAGTCTCCCCGAGAAGCTCTGCATACCAACGATACCATGATTTATATTTATCATTAGCGGTTTTTTTGAGAGTTTTCTCCAAGGAGCAGAATTGTTATTGATAAGGGTCGGATTAGCGTCATCAGAATTTAAATCCCAAACATTAGGAAGAAGAAAATTCTCTCGCTGCGTTACATAAACCATCTTTCTCAACTTATTTCATGCCAAAAATTCTGCGTTTATTTATAAACAAACGAAGAAGAAACCCGCAATTACAATTATCTATGTGCAGTGCAAATAATTCATGGCTCATTTGCAGCTGCACCTGAAGGCTTATTAGAATAGGAATATAGGACCCATCGGTACCCAAATCTTGCACTTACAATGTGGACCAGACCACCGAGTTATGGGACCTGCCACAAAGATAAAACACAAAATGGGCGGAATGAAATAATGATACTGAGCGCACAGTTGGCATTTTCGATTTGCGTCAACGTCGTCGGCCGCTGTCAGTGTCCGGAACATGGACGACGACGAAGAAACCCCAAACCCAATCCCACATCCACTCCCATTCCCACCACCTCGTAACCCAACAGCCAAGGGAAGCTGCCTCTGTTCATGTAAAATTGATGTACAAGCGGTCCCGTCTGGTCTGCATGTGAAATAATTATTAATAAAAATAATGTGCCATGAAATGTTTTCGTTGTCGTCCTCGCCGCGTTGCACTTCCGCCTGAATTTTGTTTTGGGGTGGTGGATGCTTCTTGGGTAATTAACACTCAGCGGGAAAGCATTGGCCAAGAGTAAGTCAGCTAAAAGTCAGCTAAAAAGACTGCCATGGGAGTCATTACGCAACACAAGCCACGCAGCACATCTCCGCTTTTATGGCCTTCGAGAAATCGGAGGGGTTGAGCCAAGTAGCTATCTTTAAAGAGTTGAAATCCCTGTCAGCTCTTGCTTATTTTGGCTAACACTTTGGCCAAACAAATAGCTTAAGTCAAGATTTCAGGAAGATAGGTATTCAGGGAAATCACTCATGTAGAATAAAACATTCACAAGGACGAAACTCACACTCAATGTGAAAGACATTAAAGAGTTAAAGAGATTGCAGGACGAGTTGAGCAACATTCAAGTTTAATAACGCTTTAAGCCTTACTTTAAAAGTGAGATATTTTTTTGTAAATTTATTTAAGCTTTCATTCAATTTTTTAATACCCTTAAACATTTAAATAAGCATTTAAATTAATTTAAATAAAATATTAAATTGACAACTCAAAATTATTAAAGCTTTTTATTTAATAAAATAATCCTTAGTAAACCTAAATTCAATTTTAAACATAAAAAGGGACTTCTATAGATTTAAATAAAACCAATATAATAAATTTAATTTAAACCCTTTTACATTTAAATAAACATTTTTCATTTAAATAAAATACTAAATACCAATTAGCAAACGACCGCACTTTCCTTTTGTTGAAAACCCAGGTTTACAATTAGAAGGAGGATTTGCAATTTGCTTTCTTGTTTGCCTCATTTCTTTTATCCTATTTTTCTTTTGCGCTAATTATGGCATTTTTCTTGCTAACAATTACTGCCAAATGCTTGAGAGCACATTGGGCATTAAGTAGCTGATTACCCAAACCCAAAAGGCAACACCCAAAGCCAAAGGCAGACGCCACCAGAAGAGTGATTCGACTTTTCAATTAGCTACGAATGAAATTTTAAATTAAATTAAATCGATTATTTTTAAACGGGCAGTATAATTACATTTTATTTTGCATTAATTGCTGCCGCCTTTTTTTTTTGTTGCCTTCTGGCTGAGCCACGCAAACATTTGCCATTCCGTTCGCATATAACTTTTATTTATATTTGAAAACTTGGCACAAAATTTGTGCCACACAATGTGCAGCGCATGACGCAAGATGTATATTTTTTTCTCGGGTTTTTCGCTTTGGCAGACTATCAGAAAAAGCAAACGAAAATTGGGCTGTGAATGCAGCAGCAGCGAAAGCATAAGATATTTGCTTTTGTTTGTATTGGGATTGCAGTAATTTGAAGGCATTTTAATTACTTGCAAATTAATGGCACATACGTCCACCGCAGTCAAAGTCCGCGTTGCGCATACGCCGCGTTGGTCGTCCGAGAAATCGGCGGAGA
This sequence comes from Drosophila oshimai, assembly GCA_018150695.1. NCBI lineage: Eukaryota > Metazoa > Arthropoda > Insecta > Diptera > Drosophilidae > Drosophila > Drosophila oshimai. The sequence continues at coordinate 455,054 of JAECWM010000286.1, forward strand.
TTAAAAGAGTATAAGTCATAATTATGCGAGTGCGGTTCATAAATATTTTTTGTATAGCCACAAGGGGGGCAACAGCCGTTTGTCGTGTGTTCATTGAAAAATATCACGAGGGATCTTAGCCGTGAACGTAGTTATAGATACCTGAATAAACAGAGTCGCAGACAGTTTATTAAATGGTTTGTTTATATGTAAACATCATTGGAAACAATTTTGAAAAAGAAATCATTAAAATGAACAGACAAATATGGTCTCAAGGACTTAAACATTGTTTGAGAGTCAACGAAGTCATTTTTAAACCCAAAACTTTAATTGTCTGTAAGCCAAACATCGTAATACAAATTTGTTAACTGCTAAATATTAAAATAAAGCAAATGATATTGTTATATTTACATCAATAACTATTTGGCCTTGTTCATAACGCTCGCAATTAGATTAGATATTTAATTAATTACCTAATTAAATCTAATTTAAAATACAATTTTACGGAGAAATTTATAATAATAACAATACATATCTGTTTTTAAATGTACCTATTTATGTATTTTATTTACGTTTATAATAAATAATTATTTATATTTTATTTAAACAACCATTTTAACCAAAGCTAAATAATAAAAATAATATACAATTTTTAAGCATAAGATCTTTTAACTAATGAAAAAGAATATTTTTATATATTTTAGCCATGGGTATTGATTGTTCCCACTTTTGCCAAAATTTATGGTTATAAAGCTGCTGCTTTAAAAACAATCTTTCCGCACCTAGACTCATAAAATAAAAAATAATAAATCCACGAAATGGGCGGCAAATATGTAAAATATGTAAAATTTTGAGCGCGACAAACGGCGGCGGTGGCGAATTAGTGAGCCAGGGGCACGGCACTCGTACTACATTTCGATGCCCAGAAAGTTGGCAACAAATTCGCGCACCGTTTCTCAAGTAACCCCCAACCCCACCCCTCCTCCTGCCACGCCCATTGCCCTTTCCCCGCCCCCTTTTTTTCCACAGCAACAACAGCTGTGTGAAGTGCTCGAAATGCGGCTCGCACTCGAAAATATATTTTTTGGCGCTGGCCGCCCCATTGAAACTGTTCATGCCATAAACTTTTGCAGCTCGAGTTTTCGCACACATTTATTTTTCCCCTCTTTTATACCACATAGTAAGTTTATATTGGTGTGTATGCTGTGCTGTGCTGGGCAATGCATTATAAAATATTCAATAATAATAATCTTCGCCTTGACCACGGCGCATATGCTGAGTGCCAAAATGATTTCTTTTGCTTGGATTGCCCCTTGAAAAAAGGATTCGAGTGTTTTTTCTTTGTGGAAAATGGATAGAAAAGATAGAGAAAATGTTTGCTAATAAAACATAAAAGAATGTGAAAGTAAAGTGTCAGTATTTGGGTTTGGGTACCAATATTTTTATTACATTTTATGTAAGCTTTTTAAATGCTACTTATATTTTTAGTAAATTACTTAAACTTTTTAGTTTATATTATTAACCCTTGTACAAATAATTTTTTCATTTTATAATAATAATACTTATTTATGACATTAGTACTTGATATAAACCTACTTTGTATAGTCATTGCTTATTCAATTATAATTAAGGTTATTTATATTTCAAATATTAAGTATTGCTATGGGTATTTTTTAAAACATATATTTAACGTATTTCCGACTCATATTTTTCATATTTCAGTTGTCGGAAATTTTCTTTATTAAGAATTGATTGTCTGAACTTAAAAACATTAAAACACGTCAAGTTCATTGGCTGTGTCGCTGAGAAAGTTTTGCAATAAAAATGCAAACGCATTTTTTTCGCTTTTGTTGTCTGAATGAAATTGATTAATTTATTTTGTGTTCATATGTTTGTGTGTTTTGCTTGTTATCCATTTGCTTTTAGCGCCTTTGTCAGAGCACTTGAAATGCTTTTGTGATATATTTTTTATATCAGCCAGACAGCATCTAGCCGTAGATTTATGTTTCTCTATTTTGTCTATTTTGTATACAGTATTCGGTATTCCGAGATCTGTGAGGCCAGCGGACAGTTGGCCATTTAATGGATGACCCTTCGCCTCCCCCTTTTTAGGAAAGACCACAGTGCTCATCGTATTTCATTTTTCTCAGTTTACATTCAATTTGCTTTCGACATTCGCCCGCAATGCTATTTTGTTTGAGCCAAAACATTTGGTTTCACTTTGCGCATAATTAACTTTTGCAGTTGCCGTCTTTACAAACACATTCTATTCGCTTATTTATGTATATTTCAAATGATTATAAATTCAAGAACTTTTTCTCTCAATTTGGTAATTTTTTCGAAGGAAAATTATGCATTAATATGTCTCTTAATGTGTTTACGCAATACTGGGTAATTTTTATGAGTAGGAAAACTTAATAAATAGAAATACTTTCAAAATTTGTTTTTTTTTTTTATATTAAATAATGATAAGATAAAAATTATTCCAAGTACCATATTAGTTTGACATTTTTTTTTCTTATATAAAAACAACATAAGTTGCAATAACATTGTAAACCTACTATAAAAGTTGCATACAAATATTATTATTTTTTAACTTATACTTTTTTATTCGTTAAATAATAAGATCAAAAACTTGTTAATTTACATGTCAAAAAACGTACTACTTTTTAGTTTCTATATTCACAGTTTCAGACATTAAAATCTGTTTAAGCATGTAAATTAACTTAAATAAAAAAACATTTTAAACTTCACCGCACAGCATTAAAAAAATTTGATGTAACGAAGTGTAAATCACGGCACAAGTTTCCCTTTAATTTCGTAATTATTTCATTTTCAATTGGGAGTTTTATCCCACTCGCCTTTCCGCGCTGCTCCACGCGGCGTATGAGTAATGAGCAGAAGCATTCGATTTCGCGCTCTTGAAACGATGCCAAGCGTGCTCAGACAATGGGCCATTGAATGGGAAAATGTGGGGATAAGTGAGGAAATGTGAGGAAATGGGGAAAAGCAGCATAGCCAGACGCAGACCCAGCGACGGCGAAAGAGAAAAGCCATTGCCAAAATAGCAAAGTAATTGCAAATCAGCAAACTCGTGCAGTCAGTGCGAAGGAATTTATATAAATAATTTGGGACCTCCTGCCCGAGATATATTTTTAGTGATAGATTAATTCAGTTTCGCACTCTGATTTTCGGCAAGACTTTTGTTGTCTGACGTAGTTTTCACATTTTGATTACGCATACGCACCGTGGGCACTGCCATACCCAATTTGTGCACGCGTGTGCACCTAATTAACAGCAAAGTGCACTCCTCCTTTCAGTTACTTAAATGTAATTGCACACAAGTGCAATTAAACAGCTTGACGCAGGCAGCGCAAATTTTCCACGCTCGAAAAGTCGCTTCGGAAAACTCTTAACATGCTGACAGGTCGCCGGGAGCAGCAGTGCTGTCTTTGTTGTCATTATTTCCACAAGGGAGTGTTCACTTTCTCAGCTTAAGGAGGTTAATTAACTGTTGAAAAAATATTACTTTTTCATTTTTTCATTTCATAATATTTTAAGAAACATGAAACCGTTAAATTTTGTATTGTTAAATTTAAATCGGTCTTTGATATTTTTTAGTTGTCTAACCTATTCTAAACGAAATAGACATGAGGTATTTATAAGTATTGAACACAAATATAAACAGAGTATATTATATAAATATTTTGTAAACTAAGAACTTAACTTAACAAATATATTTACAATAAATAAGAATATAAAGTTTGGTCAACGGAAAATGGATATTAAATAAGGAATATTTTTTCCATTCTGACTATATTTCACTGTTTAGTTTTTCTCGAACAATTGATTGGCATCACTGACATTGTCCGAAGGAAGAGGACCACCTCCTTGGTCATTTCTGCAGTTTGTCTTCATTCATCTCGGGGCAGAATCGCCTCCAAGTCGTAAATTTTAAATGGTTTTGTAGGTCATTGCTGCCGACATGGGAAAACCCAAGAAGCAAGCATTCAAACGAGGCGAAAAGCGCAAGAACAAGACGAGAGTTTGATCTGAACTTTTGCCAAGCGAGTCTTTTGAACTGCAGCCTCCTTTCCTTTTCCCTTTCTTTTTTTCTTTTTTTATTTAGCTTTTCCTCCCAGTCGACGAAGACGAAGGAAAATTTATGCGCCTGGCTGCGTCGGTCAGCGAAATGGCGCCAAGGTTCAAAGTTCCAACCAAAGGTTGCTCCAAAAAGGAGCAGAAAGGGGGACAGGGCCACTTAGTAACCCAAGCCCACTCCGCTGGCCACATGATTGAGTTTTGGCCACCGTTTCCCCTTTTACCATGTTGTGCATTCAATTTTATTGCAAATTGTTTGCAACAGTGTTTGAACTTTTGTTCTGGGCCTCGTATTTTCGTTTTTCGGCCATGCAAAACATGTCGCAACGGCCATAAAAAAAATGTAGCTGCACTGCAGCTCATCGAAGGGAACAGGGCAAAGGGATACGCACACGACTGAAAGGGGGAAAAGCGGAAAATCGGAAAAGTGTTTGCCCATCACGTATACGAAATATGTTACGTTCAAGTAAAAACAACGAGGGTTGCGTGGAAAATTCTTTTCGGTGGAGTTTACTTTGTTACTTTGATGGGATGTTTACTTAACAAAAAATAAGTAGTAATATTTATAACACTAATAAAATAAAGTAAAATATTAAAAACAAATTATTAATTCATTATGTCTATTTATCAGTTGACCTTTTAACGGATAAAAAAATTTACATGATTTTTGTTTCATGTTTCTGAAATATTAATGGTGTAAGGGGGAAGTTTTGTATGTTAATCATTAATTTCAGTCTTCTTATAAAAAAATGTCTGCCTATAAGAATATGTTACCTTATTGGCTATACCCAATCGTAAGCTGAAATCTATGCATTTATCACTATCAAAAATTCGCTTTATTACGCTGATTTCTTCAATGATTGTTCCCAAATTCCTCAATCGGAATAGGAGCTCATTCAGAATTCAAATTACTTTACAGCCCTCGAGGAGTGCGAAACACAGACACAGTCACTCATTGCAATTTCTGTTGTTATATATGTATATGCCAAAAACAATGTGCACCATGGCGAATTTACAGACAACTCAGTGCTCCTCCAAAGTGCAAAGCAGCGCAAATGTTCAGTTTGGATTTATTGTTATGCGAATCTCTCCTTCTATATGGATGGATGTATATATAAATAAATGTTGTGTGTATATACCAAGCCCCTCGAGCGTAAATGGGCAAATGTGTCTGAGTGTGGCGCAGTGTATTACATTTAATTTGGCACACACGGCGTATGCTGAATATTATTTGGTCTCTGCAATCGAGTAAATCCGCGGCAATTGGCAATTATACAAATTCTCATCATAGACAAGAGCAAGTGCTAGTGCAAAATGAACAAGGAGCAGGTAATGGGGCTTAGGGGGGTTTCGAAAACCCATTCATGGCCATGGTGATTGATGATTCGACCTCCAATGATGTGACAAAGTGGCACACCCACGTCGCAAAAAGGGGAGGTGCCTGAGAGGTAAGAGGTGATTCGGGTTCAGGTCAAAGGTCTGCGGCTGCTGAACTTTAAATGCTGCTGCGACATTTACATTTGAGCTTTAAACACATCGAGCCACGAGATGGATGGATGCATATGAATTACTGTCAGCTTACAGTCCACTGAGAGAACATGTTTACTTTACTGGTTTGTTTACTCATCATGTTGCGCATTTCAATGCATTTTAATGCTAAAAGATAAATTTTACATTTTAGCTCATGGCAGCTTCTATAAAAACTATGAATTTGTATATTATTTATTGACAATTATTTTACAACTCTGACTTTTTAAATAAACCAAAAATATTATTTAAAAGTTTCTAAAATCACAAAACAAATCTTTGATTGTAACTGTAATTGTCTGAATAAACATGAAAAATTATAGATAAGCGATGAAATCTTAGTTTTTGTAAAAATATAGAAAAATATCGTTTTATTTTCTTAGATATTTTGAGTTTTTAGTTTAAACTGTTCTCTTGAAAGCTGATCCTTAAATCTTACTCGGATTTTAAAAATAAATATATTTTATTAGGAAATGGGGAAATAAGTATCCTTTTGTATTGCACTTTTTCACTTTGTCTACAGTTGTTTAAAAATAAATCTTAGAAAATAAATGTAATAAAAAAATGTATACAAAATGAGAATCAGAGGAATATGTGTTTCCCTCTTACTGTGGATAAAGCTATTCATCCTTTGACTAATTGTCAAATTAAATAAATATTATTATTTTTAATATTTCCCAAACCTTGTTCTATTTTTCGAGGTGTACTTACCAGTGTGTCAACAAAAAAAGAGACGGTTATGGCAGCATGAAGGACCACATAAAGGGCACCGCCTCCAATGCCGATGATTGAGCTAATGGCACCATTGACAGCTGTGCCCGTGGAGGAGCACCAATATGAAGGATGGGCCTGCAGGTGTCACAACAATGGGCACACGCTTTTCATGTATCACTCAATCCGCACAGCACAGCATTCCACGCGGGGGAATCCGTATCCCGTCCAAAACCGAAACTTCAAACGCTTGGCGGGCACTTGGTTTATTTACACAAGGCTAGTTTATGCCCCAGAAGAACCATTCGCAGGCACTTAAACACCGCTCCCGTTTATTATTTTAATAATTGCCAGCGTTTCTGCGGCACCTCTTTGACGCACAACCAACCAGAGATTTAGATTCAGATTCAGATCCGATCTCAATGTTCGAGCAACTGCACCGTGTGAACCGGAGGCGGCAACTAAGCGAATCCAAATCAGAGTCAAAATCTCTTGGCTCGCACATCCCAGCCACAAATGCACGCCATGCGATTTGTTTATCCATCTGCTGCGTGTGCGTGAATTTGTTCGTTATTAATTGCAATAAATGGTGCCGGCGTGGGTGTGATTTTATTTATTTTGGTTCGGTTCGGTCGGCATTTGTGGGCTCTTCTTTTGACTGCGTGTAGCCGATTTTGATTTCGAACAGCTCAGCGCCCTCTTTCGGTTCAAATCGTCTGTTTATAATAGTTCTTCTTCGATATTTCTCTATGCTTTTCAACACTGTTTTATTTGAAAATATATTATTCATTGAAAAAAAAGATTGTCTAAATTCAATACAAAATATATTCATCATTTACAATTTTTGCTTTTATTTATAAATAATTTAAGTAGTTAAAAATATTTTTAGCATTTTTGTTAAGAAACGTAACATGACTTTGAAATCTCAATGGTATAAAAAGCACATTTCTGCAAGTTGTTCACTTTTCTGTTGTTTGACTTAAGAAATATTAAATAAGAAATTATACCTTAGTTTAAACAAAAAATATATGTCTTAAATTTTTAAAATTTATATAAAAGAAGTGGATATTTAACCAATGAAGCTAAATAAGCAACAAAAAATCTTATTAAAGATACTTTCATAAAGCTA